>JAGKTI010040962.1:0-10321 GCA_018397915.1 Birgus latro
GAAGAACGATAATGTGAAAAAAAATGTAAAAATATTGGCATGTGGAGGAGGGATGAGACGGTGCAGGAGAGGGGAATGAAGAAACACATAGGCAAGAACGTGATGTAAAAAATGAAGAATGGTAGTGAAAAAATGAGGAAAATATATTGGGAAGTGGAGGAGGGATGGGGACAGTGCAGGAGAGGAGAATGAAGACACACGTATATGCAACAATGTTATGTAAAAAGAATTAAGAATAGTAAAGTGAAAGAAAATGAATAAAATATTGGGAAATGGAGGAGGGATGAAGACCGTCCAGGAGAGGAGACTGAATCACATTTACGCAAGATTAAATTCCTGTGGAAGGTAAAATAGTAAGATTAACCTTCTCATAATTGTATCTACTTTAATATATTACTTGACTTAATGCAAGATGTTTTTATTCATCTGAGAGACAGTTAAGGAAGTCCAAGAGAGTTAATCATACTACCATTAATCTTTCCATGGGCGGGTCTTTTATGTTATTTTATTGAACTATCGCTAGATGACTTTAAACAGGGTTCTTCGTAAACAGACCTTCACTACAAACTCAGCTAGTGATACAGTGTGTTGCGGGGACGGCTCAGTCTGCTGGTCTGGGCGTGGGTGTGGCAGTGGGAGAAAAATGTCAATATAGCCTATGATGCAGGAGAGACATGGATAAAGATTACTGAGCTATCCTTCCAACACACGAAAAATATCTCATCGGAGTGGAAGAGGAGTGTTACATGTGGACCATCCTGTACATCTGAGAGTATTGCAGAGCCATGAGAGACCTAAGAGCATAATATGAAAAAAAGGAAACTATGACTGGGAACTGAGTGACTGAAAGAAGGAGGTGGATGGCATGGTTGGGACTGGAATATCAACACGAGTGAATTACGTGGGAAATTAATACCCTGAAACAAGCTGAAGATTAAGGAAAACTGGAAAACAAAAGATGAAAAAAAAAGTTAATACACATTATAATAAGATTTTAGTTAGCCGCAAGGAGGAGGGTGGAAGCAAGGTATAAGAGAGGTGAAAACACAGTTATACGATACATTATTACACCTATTAAAAAACAAGAGAAATAATGAAGATTAATACTTTAGAGACATAACGAAGATAAATACTCTTGTGATATAACAATGATAAATACCCTTGAGATGCAACGATGATTAATATCCTCGAGAAACAATGATGATTAATATGCCTGAGACGCAATGATGATAAATACCCAACAGAAATAATGAACATAGAGGAAAAATAGAGAAAGCAGACAAAAAAATCGATATGCATGACTGCTAAGAGGGTGGGAACTATGATATTAAAAATGGATAAAATACAATCATATGGCATAAGAAAGACCAAAGGGAAATACAAGAATAAGAATGAAGATTATAAAAGAAAAATAGGCAGAATTTCAGTAGGAATGTTCAATGTAGAGGGGAAAATATGAGAAGAATAAATAAAATGCGAATGAAATGGAAAAAATATTTATACATGATTGAAAACTGGCATACTGTTTAGAGAAGGGATGGGGCACAGAGAAAATACAGATAACTCGTTAGTTGAGAAAGTTCCCAAATACCTTTTCCTAAGTGATTTATTTTGTTTATTATGCCCTACTGTCCTCTTCTGAGTTACGTAAATCCTTCCAATGTTCAATACTCTGCATAACTGGCGTACAGAAAGACATAAACCACCCATATCCAAAAGTAAATCGTTAAGAAGAGGTGTTAGGGAGATTCCTTAATCGAGGAGAATACAAGCCTAGCAAAGGGGAAGATGAATTAAAAAATAATAATAATATTACCCAGGCTCCCAAGGCTTACTCCCACCTGCATAAACCCGTCCAGACCATTAACCCTGAGGCTTCTATGATTAACTCAGCTGAATAAAATCGTGTGGCTTTAGTCTGCACAACATACTAATTTGGCCCGATTTTGAGAAAGTTAAGAGTGAAGGCATCAACACTTTCAGGAGAGCATCAATATTTTCACGAGAACAGCAGTATCGGGCTCCTTTGCCTCACACTCTTAGCTGAATAAAGCTTCCTTATGTTAGCAATAATATAATACTAGAGCTGTCCCGACCGTAAGTGGGCTAATATCCTAGAGACGCTGCTGAAAGAGGAAAGGCAAAACAAAAACAGGTGGGAAAAAATATATACAGCTGTGAAATGGCTGACTGCAAAAGGAGAGTGGATGACAGCAGATGGGAAAAGCATGAGAGAGACTGAATTATGGTATTACAGGAGAAACAAGACAAGACTGAATTAATGACAGGAAATGGGGCCTGGCAGTAGATTTACTTTGCTGTAAACCATTATAACACACAGATGAGAGGCCGAGTTTTCGATTTTGAGTAAATAAGGTTAGTTTCTCCTACTTTCGGGCGACGGTAGAACGAAACTATATATATAAAACAGAAAATGAACTGCCAACTCGGGATGGAGAAAATCTAAGAAGAAGAGGAAGAGGTGGAGGAACGCCAGAGAGAGAAAGGGAAGAAGGCTGATGACAGACGACAGTGGTGGAGAAAGTGAAAGGAGTGGTGGGCTCTCAGGCTGGTGAAAAAGAGTGGGCTTCCTCTCTCTCTGTTCGTGTTCACCCAAGTAATAAGATGTTTTACGGCGGGTCCGGCTCCTCACGACACCTTGTTACTGATGATATACGGCTGGTGGTGATGGATGGGGTGCGTATGGAGGGGTACGACGGGCAGATATAAGCCTTTAATTGCCAGGGTTCCTCACAGGTGAATGAAACCGTCTAGTGTTAAGTCTGAAACCGCTTCCTAAGTTAGCAATTTTAACTACTTAACCATGAAAGGTCTTTATTAAGCTGAAGAATATCGTCTGGCTGATTATACAAAAATTATGTCATCGAAGTAAAAGGATTCATCTTTCTGAACGCCAGGATTCCTTTCAAATGAGCAAAGTCGGCTGCTGTCACTCGGGAAAAAAATCTAACCCAAGTTCGTCCATATCAGCGAAAGGACTACTCAACATAATAACTGAATCCTTTGACTGTCAGGATTTCTCTCAGATGAACAAAATAATCAGGCATCAGCTTTAAAAAATGTAGCTTCCAGAGTGTGTTCAGGACAGAAGTGAGCTAATTTTTAAACCTCTGACTGACAGGATTTTTCTCGGATGACTAAAACCATCTAGTATTAACGTCTGTATACAGAAGTCATTTTTATTCCAGCCCACCTTATAATACCGGCGAACTTCTATACCAATATTCAGCTTTACATTTTACCCCACTAGACAAATAATACCATCAGTTACCCTGTACCAATAATCAACCTGCACCATCCATCAACTGACACAGACAAAAACTTTACAGCATCGGTCAACTTACACCATCAGTCAGTACCATCAGTTAACTTATACAATCAAATACGCCGTAAGAAGACAAATTCATCCCATATTTTTCAAACATATCACAGTACCTACTTAAGATTTACCAGCCATTCCTTGCTGGAATATGCATGTTTCCCAATTACTCAGGTTTGCCTTTGGTTGATGCTGTGCCGATATTACCCGAGATGTACAGCTTGAGAACTTTAAATGGCTAGGGTAATTATCTGCCTGTCTCTCTGTCTATTTAACTATCTATCTATCTACATTCATCTATTTTTATATCGATCTCCATTTCCATCAACATCTATATATTTATGTCTGTTCGTCTATATATGATGTAAACCTGAAGTACTATATCCCAAAACTGATGAAACAGATTAGAATGTATGAAAAACCATATCAGACCATAAATTGTGAAAGTAAACCAATATTTAGAAATCCAGCAATTCGGAGGAGGCAAATCTCAGATATTCCTCTGTTCGTAAATTCACCATAAAAATAAAACACGAATGACTAAAATTAAAGTATTCAGAGGACAATCCATAAGGAGAAATTAAGTTAAAGTTTGTAAATAAACGGAGTACCTTATTCACTTAACAAAAGGTATGGGAAATGAAAGGGGTAAGGTAAAATGATAAACTAACCATCGACTGGGACCACAACAGACTGGATAATGGTGGTACTTACATACGTAGACCAGGTACTGCACAACTAATTACCTGAAACAAAGGAAACTATTTTAGTACAATGTATTATTAGACTGTAGACGAATTATATTACATCGTAAGATATGATGAAAGTACAACTGAATTTGCTTACATACAAAAATGTTGCTTTCATATGTCGTAAAGCTACTTCGTATGACCTAATCCTTTACTGCTAAAATATTAATGACGCTGAATAAATAATCGCCAAGATCATAATTATAAACTGCGGTGGAGAACAGAGAGAATCATCATGGGTAATATCAATCATATGGTGAAGGTCACACCAATGACATGGTCTCAACTCTGTGCTGTAAATACTCACACAGTAATATACATTGCGTGTAATAATGGCAATATTAAACGTTCATCAGTGTGTAAATACTAAACTCAGTCACTGGAAACACTGCAGTTAAGTGGTTCGGATGGGTGGGTTTGTTGGTACGGAGGACACTGCTGTTTGGTCAAAATGGTCGCTCTCGGTTGGATTATTAGCAAAGTTTCGAATGAAGTATTTCACTTTTAAAAATTTTACTTAGATTTTATGTTCCTTAAGCTGATAGCCCTCGGTGTTAAGTAACCGCTCGAAGTTATCCGTACTTTTATATTCATGTACAACGATGTATATGAAACCTGTGTTAAATATAGTTAAATTAATATACTAGATTACTAAAGAAAAAAAACTAATGAGCATACCTAGCTCAACTTCACAGGTAATATTCAGTAAATATGTACGGCATATCTAAGCTGGGTGCCTGATTTTCATGAATAAATTAAATAACTATTTATGTGTTCTACCTTAAATCTGTGTAACTTGCCTAATCAAACACTCAAGCACTCCCTTCAGACAAAGTGATTTGTCTCCTGGGAGTCCGATGCAAATAATTCTCAAAATGAATGCATTATGATGGAATCCTGTTGTGGCTACACGAAAAAATCCAAAACACCTAAAGTAAACTATTGACTAAAACCAAACGACTTTGGTCAGAGGAGGGATATCTTAGGCGTCCTCGGGAAGAAGTGTCGAAACAACCTATAGCAGTTTCTGAGGCTGGGTATAAAAATGTGACGCCATGAGCTACATTCTTGGAGGGAAACCAAGTGCTTGGCAGTTTGGTCAGCCGAACGATAGCATATAAATCATCCTCATCATCGATATATCATGACCTTCCCGAAACTAATGACGGGGTGAGTTATGGTCCAGAGACAAGGAAAGAGAAAGTAGGAAAGTGAGACATAGGCTGAAAACTAAATCCTTCACACATATGCAAACTTCAAGGTAAAATATATCCAGGCTTTCACCAAATGATACTATTCAGTTAAACGATATCCCAATAGTCAAGAGTTAACGTGTTTGAGTATACGAAAGTTAAAGGAATTTTGTGTGACTGAAAAAACGAATGTAATATAAACCTACACACTCGAAGCGACACTACTAGACTATTAATTTCAGCTGTCGTTTTATAATATGAGGAACAGAAACGATATTACACCTTCCACTGACACACAAACACGTAGGCAATATGTTCTACTTTACATCACCCCATTTTATTCAGATGAGCGATGTCCCACGACCCAGATAAAATGCATCAATGTACAAGTAAGTTAGTGATTTTGTGAAGGCGAGTATATGAATCTGATTTCGTAAACATGCCGTACACACTTGAAGCAAAACTAGGCAATGGACGATAATGTTCATCTGAGCAACTTTCAACAGTCAAAGCAGGTGGGGAAAAGAAAATGGGCTCCAAAATACACGAAAATAACTCTCTCTCTCTCTCTCTCTCTCTCTCTTTCTCTTTCTCTGGTGATTCATTCACGCTAAAGCCAACCGATTTTGTTCAGAGGAGCGATCTATTATCCGTTTTCGGGCTTAGATGTATTATTAATCAAGTTACGGCAATTTATGACACAAAACCCACAAATGTGACATAATAAATCTACGCCCTTGATGCGAAACTAAACACATTTTAAATCTTTCTCTTCTATAGACGCATTTAGGTAGTAAGTCAAAATTAAATGATTTCGTACAGAGGAATGTCATCTTAACTTTTCTCGAGTTAATGTGTTATAATACAGGTAAATTTACAGCTATTTTGTGAGGTTGGGTATAAAATGTGATAGTTACACACACACACACACACACACACACACACACACACACACACACACTAAAATTTTTAACTGCGGCAGATCCATTTAAGTAATAATTTCTGGTTAACATCAAATAATTTTGTTAGGTGGGCTATCTGAACCGTCCAAGGGTGAAGGTGTGTCGTAAAAAGTAACTGAACTCTTTTGTGCGGATTTTTTTTCGCACGACCATTAACAGTCTACGCGAAACTAAACACTAGACGATTAATTTCAACAAACATTCTACAGTCAAAGTATTAGAAATTATAATAAGCCTTTCGCTGATATATAAACACTTGAGTAATATAGCCAGGTTTATTCCAAGTTCTTCCTTTATTTTCCTTTTTATTTTTCAAGATAAGCGATCTGCCGAGAGCCCCAGTTAATGTGCCATAATACATGCAAGTTACAGCAATTTTGTGAGGCGGGGTATATGAATGTGACATCGTAAACACACACACTCGAAGCGACACTAAACGCCTCCTGAATATCCGATGCCCTGATAGAGAGAGGAAACAATACCGATTTGGCGTAAAGAGAATATAGGAAGGAGCGCACAGAGGCGATAAACACTGGTACAGATGCGGTGGTGGGATGCTGGGATAAGAGAGTGGGCTGTAAAGTCATGAAGTGGTGTCTCAATATGCAAAGTGTATGTGTAAACCAGCGCTGCGGTGCTTTAAAGGGTCTGTCGTGTTCTCTTTATTTCTGTCACTTATTTTATCATACTATGTTTATTACTACATTAAAATAAGTTACTACACTATTTAACGATATTACTACTACCAGGTACTACTGCTACTACTACCACTATTACTGCTACTACGCCCAGTGCTGCAGCTGTACCTAGGTTATAAGTTGATTAATTTTCTGTATCTTTTCAATGGTCTGAATGATGAATGCATAAAAGAATGTGTACGCCCTTTCTATGGGTACCGTATTACTGCCACCATTACCAACGTATTTATGACTGCAATCACTGTGTTCAGGCTTTCCATAGGCTTTGAATAATATATGTGTACCGGCATAGTCATATACATTACCTGACAATATACAGTCAGTTTCATGCCACGCAAACTTTTATGTGCAGTCAATGACCTTACCTGGGCATAGACAAAATCATGTGATCAATCTACAACAGGAAGTAGTGTTAACCTTAAATAAATTATATTAATGCTGTGGTAGCTACACGTTTTTAATTTCATAACTTTGACAATTTTAATTTAATAATCTATTTATGCGATATGTGTCAGTGCCAGGAAGCATATCACATAATATTAAGGAAAACTAAACACAAGGGAAAAAGTGTTAATTTCCTAAAGACCAAGAAAAAAAACCTTGGCCGCTTGTCCTTGCGCCTCGCCACCACCAACACCTATCCCACATCCGATTCCCTCTAAACAGAGCATGTCTTTATCCTTCCATATACACCACCACTACTAGCCCTCATTCTTGCCTAACCACGCCAACGATATCACACAATCCTTGAATATCAAAACACCGCATTCCTTCCAACATCACCATCATTATCTTGACCATATCCCCATCTCACCACCCAACAGCATGATTCCTCTTGTTACCACCACACTCCATCACAATAAGCACCACAACAGTCTAAAAAAAAAAAAACACACAACTTCACATTCCTTTAACACCTTCAGCCCGGGGACGTCCTTTAGAAGCAAGAGCATCGTTAAGAACGTCCCGGTTACTCAGTCACATAGTAAAGTTTCTTTCACATACAAGGTACTCCAGTCTACGGTAACACCGAATGGTGCATGGCTTTCTCTGAGGAGTTTCACATGCAAGGTGCTTCACTATAGCAAAGCTCCATATGGTCCTTAAAATTTACGAAGCCAGATATGGTCCCGCATCTATCAAGCACTTCTGGACGTTTTCCATTCTGCTACTATCACCATCGTATTACTCTCATGTAAAATCTGCCTCCAAGATATTAGGCGCGCTAAACCTACACCCTGCCTTCTTTATCCCTCCACAGTTGTTGACTTTATACACAGGTTTTATTCGCCCCTGGGTAAAGTACAACTCTCATGTGTGGGGAGGGGTAAACATACAGCAATTCTCAACAAGGTGGAGTCAAAGGCGTATCATCTTATTAACCCTCCTCCTCCTCCTCCTACTGACTCCTTTAAACCTCTATCTATTCTCCTCACTGCTGCTTCTTATCTTTTTTCTATCGTTACCTCAATAGTCACTGATCCTTTGAACTGCCTGTTTGGATCCCTCCACCACTACGGTTGGCGCGTAGCACCTGTCTAGTAGCAAACTCTCATATCTTTTCTGTCCAATTTTTTAATGCAAGAGTTAACCATTACTCCCATTCCTTCATGTATGCAACAGGTCAATCTGGAACTGCCTTCCTCTGCCTGTATTTTCTAGTGCATATGACCTCCAGTCTTTTAAAGGCAGTGTGTCCAGGCATCTCGTAATGAACGGATGTTGAACTTAGTTCACTGTTGTTTTGTTTATGTTTTTTCTTGAACGGACGAATGCTGCGGGCCTCTGACTTTTGGTTAATTCTTCCCTGCATTAAAGAAAACTATTTTCTTTACTTTAGGGGAGAGTTTTCGTGGTGGACACGTTATTAATTCATTGGAACACTTCCGCCCTGAGTTGTAAAAAGAACTGTGAAGCAAGCAAGAACGGCGAAGAGACGCCCTAAGGTTGAAGGGATTAACTACAAACCACCAGCACCTCTGTTACCATCATCTCTCCAACTCATCACTAGATTTTGCTTTCTCCTGCCGGCACCATGCCTCTGACAGCTACCCATTTATTCCCCTGCACTACTGGCGCTATCGCCACCACAAATTCAGTAAAACCCAACTCCACGATACCCACTCATTTCCCAATCTGCTGCAGCTATCACCACAACAATCTCGATAAACCCAACCTCCACATTCCTTCATACCTATCCACCACCACCACTATTATCATCTCCCTAACCCACTACCACCATTATGTCCTTAACAACCATCTATCCCTCCCCCTCCCATCTGCCACTATCACTTCCACAATCTCAAGAAAACACAACTCCTCATTCCTCCATACGTATACACCACTACTACTAGTATCACCAGAGCCTAAACCCACCATTCTATTCTCCTTTCCCCTGCTTCTAAACAACCACCTCCATCATACACTAAACAACTTACCTACCCAGCACTCCCCCTCCTGCTGTCACTAACGCCATCATAGTCTCAAGAATATTTTGCCTCACTTTTCTTACATACACACCGCCATCACCATCATCATCTCTCCAACCACCTACTCGATTTTTCTTTCCACCACCACCACACTGCCATCACTACCACGCCTTCAACAACCACCTACCCATTCCTTTTCCTGCAGCAACTATCGCCATCACAGTCTCACGAATATTTTACCATTACTCCCAGTCCTTCATGTACGCAACGTGTCAACTCTGGAGCTGTCTTCCTCTGTCTGTATTTCCCACAGTCTATGACCTCCAGTCTTTTAAAAGCAGTCTCCAGGCATCTCGAAATGAACAGTTCTTGATTCTGGCTCTCTCTCTCTCTCTCTCTCTCTCTCTCTCTCTCTCTCTCTCTCTCTCTCTCTCTCTCTCTCTCTCTCTTTGCTATTTTTAATTTCTAGGAGAGAACAATCTTCCGGCCTAAAGACCTTGGTTTGTTCTTTCTTGCATAAATTTTTTTTTCGATCTCTCATACGCACCACCACCACCATTATCTTAATTCCTTCCGCAACTACTGCTCTAAACAACCATACCCCAAACAACCTCCTTGCTTCCATCATTTCCACCATACCTACCACCATCCTCGATTCTCCTCTCTGCCACATTTACGCAAACACTATCATCATCATACCCCAAACAAACCCTCCATACCTCCTCCTGGTACCATCATTCTCACCACAACCTCACCGCCAAATCTTCTGTACCATATATTCACCAATACACGTTCACCAAGATAGGGTCATTCACCGCACCATAGCTTCACCACCATATATTCTCCACCATACTCTCGCCACTCACACGGTTCTTCTTTCTCCCACCATAACGCAGCCACCATCACCAAACTCCTTCCTGTTACCATCATCCCCTCCTCATCCTTACCAC
>JAGKTI010040963.1:0-10321 GCA_018397915.1 Birgus latro
GCTGCCAAAGATCGAGCAGCATGGAGAGCCGCCATTAGGTGACCAAGGCCGACGCATGCAAGCATGTTGGAGCCTTCAAAAATGAAACAAAACGAAACGATATATATATACACATATACAGTATATACATATGCACACACACACACACACACAATGCAATAAAGGAATTAGTGCTGAAAGGGCCTAAGTTCATACCAGGGAAAAAGGAATATTTAACTCTCTAGTTTGAAAAGCTAACCAAAAAGCATGTTTCTATTAATGTCTTCTTTATAGTGAAGATGAATATTGAGGCAGAACTAACAGTTTCATAAGTTTACAATTTTAGTACAGTGTTTGTTCTGTACTGAAACACTCAATTTACATATATTCTACTGTAATATCACCAAAGTAGCAATGGAGCGTGTACATAATTGTGACAACAACATAAAAATTTTGTTACTGAGAAAAATGTCAACATATGGCTATAATTACTTATTTGAGTAATTCCATTTCTCACACACTCTCCCAAACTCATTCACCATGCTTTGCAGTTTCCTTTCACCTTCACTTAATACAGTATCATCTGCAAACAACAAACAGGAAGTTTCCAAAGGCTGCCCTCTCTCATTAGGGCCACTCCAGCATCCACTGCCCTACCTTGTGTCATTTTTATAACCCAATCCACATACAGATTGAACAACCATGGAGACATGACACATCCCTGTTTCAATCCAACATTCAGATAGAAAAAAAAAATCATTCAGTTCATCATCCACACACACTGCAGCCTTAGTATCCTCATATATACTCTTCATGGCATTCAACAGCTTCCCATTTGCTCCATATATTCTTAATATTTTCCACTTTCCTTGTCTACCCACTCTGTCATATGCTGTCTCCAAATTCGTGAAAGCGACATATAATTTCTTTCCCCTTCTCACAAACTTTTCCACTACAGACCTAAGGATGAATATTTGAGCTACACAACCTCTTCGTTTCCTAAAACCTCCCTGTTCTTCTCCAACTAATTCCTCTGTTATTTCCCAAACTCTATCAATAAGAATCCTACCATATACTTTTTCCACTACACTAAGAAGATAAATGCCCCTATGATTACCACACACTTCTTTTTTCCCTTTTCCTTTGTACTGCCTTTGAGTTCTAATACTCTGGGACTCTACCTTCCTCTCAGGCCAATCTCCACATCTTCCATACCCATGCTACAAGTATCTCTCCCCCATGCTTCAGCATTTCACCACACACTCCATCAATTCCTGGGGCTTTCCCCATTTTGACTTTCTTCATTGCTTCCACTACTTCCATCTTACTGATCTCTTCCTCCATCCCCACCTACCTCCTTCTCACCATTCCCCAGTCACTTATAGTTGCATTACTTTCTTTCTCTAAGTTAAACAATTCCTTAAAGTGTTCTCTCCATCTGCTCACTTCTCTCCCATCTCCACTATTAATCTACCAATTTTCATCTTTCATTCCCCATCCAACTTCTTTATCACCCTGTCTAATTCTCTTTACCCCATTCCAGAACATTTTCTTACATTTCCTCCACTTTACACTCAAATTTTTTCCAAATTCCTCATTCACTCTCTTCTTACTCCATCCATCCATCCATCATCCAATCCAATGCCACCCCATGAGGAACACAGGAGCCCAGGGCTAGGCAAGCTGGTCCTGACATTTAAGATGAGAGTGACCAGCCTCACTCATCCCTGAGTGGCATTACGTGAGCAATAAACCCCAACCACCCCTTGGAGATAAACCTAAACAGGCTCAATCCAATTGGAGAGCCTTAATTACCCACTAAACCATCAGGCACCATAATTTGGTTATATGGTTACCACCCAGTGTGGTAAATGGTTTCCTGGTGTACAGGAACCCATTTGACTTGTCACTCAGTGTAGAGCCACCCATAGGCAGAAGGAAGAGGAAAGAGTGCAGGAAAGAAAGAAAGAAGAGGGAGTGTAAAGTCACCCGTAGGCAGAAGAAAGAGGAAAGAATGAAGGAAAGAAAGACAGAAGAGGAAGGAAGGAAGACAGTAAAGGACAGGCACCCAGCATATCACACCTCTCCATTCCACCATGCTATTCCTTGCACCCCCTTTTGCCTTCTCTTCACACCACACACCACCTCACATGATGCACAGATTTCTTCTGTGAATGTTCTGCACACACCTTCCACCTCCCCCATCTGCTCCAAATCACATTTATCCAATCACTCCTCCCCTTTTCTCTTGTATTCTGCCTTTTTTCCATCCTATTGCAACCTGTCTATGCTCCTTGTTTGGACTACTTCCTCCTGTCCTTCTCTCCTTCTATTCATCCATCACATTTGTACCCTGACTTTCACCACCACCAAGTGGTGGTCTGAAAGTTGACTCTCTCGAACTCTGTATGCTCTTGCATCCTTTACATACTTTCTCATTCTCTCATCCACTCACACATAATCAATTGCTGCCTTTCATTCATTCAGTTCACAACTCACCTTTTTTCATTACCTGCCATATATATCTGAGGATCATTTTGTGCATAAAGTGGGTATTGGCTATCACCAATCCCCTTCCCCCACAAATGTCCACTACAGCACTGCCATTCTCATCCATTTCTGCAGGCACATCCCACTTACCAACTTCTTCATCCACCTTCATATTCTCTACCTTTCCATTCGTATCTCCAGTCAGAAACACTCTCTCGTTCCTCTCAAACTTTTCCAGGCACGCTTTCATATTTGCCCAGAACTCTTCTTTCAATCTGCTTGCACGATCTTGCATTGGCGCAGACACACACCACACTTCGACACTCTCCAACACCCCATACATAATACACATGACACCATACAACAAATACAAGAACTCAACACTCAAATAAACAATAAAATATTAGAACAGCAAACACTAAATTGGAATTATTATCTCCAAACACTTGATCACAAAACAAACACCAGCAAACTCTACAAAACACTAAACAGCATCAAACTCTTCTACAGCAACACTACACAATCACATGCTGCCATCACAACAACAGACACCATACCTTCAAACAAACAATAAGCAAATACTCTCATCAATCACTTTTCACATGTCAGGCATCTAAACTACCATCGCGACGACCGATGTATCATCCGACGTAAAAGACAGTTCCCCACAGACCTATACTCCACACCTTTCACTTACGACCAGACAAAGCACATCATTAGCAACCTTAAGCACCCATCTGCCTGTGAACCAGAAAACATAAGCAACATACACCACAAGGCATACAAGCACTCACCATCTGGAAGCATGGCATTATCATCACTATCCTCAAACCCAACAAAGACCCCACATTACCTTCCTCACACTCCTCTGCACCACCTCCAAAGTCACTGAACGAATGGTGCTACAACTAGTTACACCTCACACATCCCTAGCCCCATCACAACGTGGTGTTAGGCCACTACACTCCACAAACACTCTTCTTACAGACCTTAAAGAGAGTTTTTGATGACATGGATTCAGCTAGGCCACCACACTGAACACTCCTTGTCACACTATACATTAGTAAAGGTTTTGATGTCATCCCCTACCACAACCTCACAAATACAATATTCAACACAAACATGCACAATAACAAAAAGATGGTTGGCAAACTACTTAGCAGGCAGATGTGCACACGTAACATTTGCCGGTCAATCTCTGAACATCAGAAACTTCACAAATGGCATCCCCCAAGGATCTGTTTTTCCCCCACACTGTTTAACCTATACATGCACGACATAACCACACCCCACACACCACAGATATGCATAGCTTCCTATGCAGATGACATAACACTTACATGTACACACCAGAACGCAAACACAGCCGCACACATCCTCCAACCTTACCTCAACACACTACACGAATGGTTCACCACAAACAGGCTCAAAATAGCCCCAGCCAAATCTACAGTGACCCTTCTCACAAACTGGACAGCAGAACACAGTCACATTCCAAACCTCACCATAAACAACACTCCCCTACCACACACACACACACACACACACACAAAATCCTTGGTGTAACATACAATACATCAATGTCATTTAAACAACACATCACAAACATCAAAAATAAATTAAAACCAAGACTCAATGCCTTGAGTTCACTTGCCCATACAACATTTGGACACAACAAAGAAATCACCACCACAGAATACAAACAATATATACATTCAGTGATGAATTATGCAAGCCCTAGTTGGGCTCCTAATCTAATTAAAACATATTATAACACTCTTCAGACCATACAAAACAAGGCCCTAAAAATAATCACAGGCTGCACAGCTAACTACACCCACAGACCACCTACACCAAGAAACCAAAGTCCTCAAAGTCAAGGATCATCTAGACATGAGAGGCACCCAAATTCTCGTTGCAGCCTCCACAAACCCACAACATCCACTACATTACATGGCAGCACATCTAAACACACCAAGGAACATCAAAGCAACACCCAGCACATGATATCATACACAAATACTGTCATCTCTCCCCCTCGCCTGCCTCAGACCAGCTTCCAGAAGCATATCCATACTCAAATCACTCACTGCTCCATTCAGCCACATAAAGGCAACACAAAGCTGCATGCACGGCCTCCTGATATCCATCCTTCTGAATCCTATCTCCCTCGTGAGGACAGGGTCCACCTGGCTAGGATGAGATGTGGGCATCATCCAGCCCTCTTTAAGTTATCAGAGGAGACTGGATGACTCCACTGCTGATGCCTGTCCTGGATGTAACACAGCACCCCATACTATTAAGCACATTATGGAAGACTGCATTGTACACACTCACCTATGCCAACAATATAACATACACTCCTTGAGAGCTCTGTGGGAAGGCCCGGTCTCGGCCGCGGCCTTCCTTAGGGACTCGGGGCTGTTCGGCCAGACTGCCTAAGGAACAACTACTACTACTACTACTACTACACACACGCAACTGTCCATGATTGTATTCCTGATTTCAATCTTACCCATACAATCCTTGAACAAACTGATCCATACTCTCTTATATTCTCCTTCCATTTCTCACACACAACAATACACACACTCTCCTTTGACCTCTCATTCTCATCTACTCCCATACATATACCCTATCCATACTCCCACCCTCTCACACTCTCACCTCCATTTAATTTCGGTCAATCCACATTTGTCTACTTTTGCACCCTGAAGCATCTGGACAATCTCTCTCTCTTTCACATCATTCACACTCTTACATTCCTATCGGTTAACCTTTGGTCATGGCTGTGAACAAGTGCTGCTGGACTGCCATTTCTTGCATCCTCACATGTACACAGCCACCCAATACACTGCTCCACTGACTGCTAAACATATATCTGTGTAACATCATCTCCAAAGTCAGGACTTTAGTGAAGTATGTTAATGTAAGGGTGTGTGTATACACGACATTTTCGCTGGCACTACAATGCTGGATTGGCTGATTTCTGTCCCTCTGACTGGCTCCCTCACTAATTCACGTGGTACAGTTTGACTGACTAATACACAGACTATAGAACCCATGACCACAACCAATGACTACATATACACACACTCTCGCATTACTGTGCCCAGAACGTGCACATATGCATATTCTCAACACGCCTCAATCACCTAACACAATTTCGCTGACCGTCACACCCACTGCAGCACCAATGACCAAACACCCACACACACCTTCAAATTCATTTAGGTTTCGTTTAGTTTCTGAAGGCTCCAACATGCTTGCATCAGTCAGCCTTGATCACCTAATCGCGGCTCTCCATGGTCCTCGATCTTTGGCAGCCTCCCTGCTCAGTCCCTTAACCATTAAGTCACACTTAATGACCTCGTCCCATGTCTTTCTCGGTCTACCCCTCCCAACCCCTCCCCCAATATTAATATTTCTCACCCTCTGTACCCAATTATCATCTCCCATCCTTTCCACATGTCTAAACCACCTCAGCCTACCTCTCCTCATCACAACACCAATACACTCCAGTCCCATCCTACCTCTCAACTCTTCCATCGTAAACCCAGCCCCCCCAGGCCTTGCACGCAGGGACGCACTGCACATCCACCTAATAATTGTCATTTCTGTATGTTTAAACCTGCGAATATCCTCTTCCTTTACTGCCCAGGTCTCACTACCATACAGCATCACACTCCTAACACATGCTGCATACAAAGACCCCTTAGCACGTAAGGAGAGTCCTCTCAATGTCAGGAGAGGCAACAGTTCCCTGAACTTCTTCCAACCACTTCTCACCCTAGCAACTTAGCTAACTCCAGCCCAACCTCCGGCACATAACATGTCTCCCAAATAAAAAAACTCCTCCACACACTCCAGAGACTCACCAGCAAGTTCAATCCTTTCACGCCTAACAATCTACTCCTGCTCTCCCCGACATGCCGCACACATGAAATCAGCATTATTTCCCAGTCTACCTCTAATACCACTACATCTCTTGTGCACCCATTTATCACAAACACTACACAAGATGGAATTACTTCCCACACCTTTGTGGCAAACTGCACATGGCCACTCTCCCTCTCCTCTGATTGTACTGCCACCAACCCTAGATATCATCACTTTTGTTTTACCTGCATTTACCCTTAAGCCCTTGAGCCCCATACCACCTCTCCACTTCTTAAATCTTTCTACTGTGTAGCATATGTGCATACTGAACCTATATACTTTATAATAGACCCTCCCTTTCATGGACCTTGACAAACCAAATATCAGATTTAACGGACGCTACAATGGCCACCGAACTTCCGTCGACCATAACACCCAATGTCTGTTAAATGGGGTGCAATGGGTCACGTGTTTCCTATCCAACCTGGCCTGAAATTGCCCTCTCCCCATCATGAATACTGAGTTGTAATAACAGACTATGGCAATACTGTACTAGTTTTGAAGATATGCTGACAAGGATGTGCAATTAGCTGCAAAAGGAAAAAATTGGGAGCCATGTTTGTGTAAAATGTGTATACTTTTCATTTTCAGTATCAGAAGATGCTAAGGGGAGGGACCCTACCTCACCCCACCTTGGGGGATGATGATTATGATGATATTCACTGTGGAAAGGCTTGGAACTGTTCAAGATGTATGCTTCATGGGACCAGGCATCTAGCAAAAAATAACACAGGAAAACTTGATAAAGACCCAAGGGGTACTCAACAAACTTGCACCCAACACACCTGGAATGGGCGTATGGTGACATCATGGTATCGGCATAACGTCTCATGCATTTTGTGAAGTTTTTCCTGTAGCTGTGGTGTGCGTGGAGGGAAGCAGGACCAGAAGTGCCTCAGCAGCTCACCTGCACTGTTGTACACCTGACCAAGCTCCCTGTGTAGGTTACCCGGCAACTGGCCCCCTAGTGGACAAAAATTTAACTTAATACTGTCACATGCTAACCCTTTCAGTCATGGGTTTAATTTTTACCATATTTATGCTACTAACGGGCAATTTTACTTAGCTTAGGAGACCACCCTAGGAGGATACTGAAGGCTACAAACTAACCTCACTTGTTAAAAAACAAAACAAGACAAAAATTTCTCCCACACTGATTAACTTATCAAGAGATACCAAGAATATTTAAGTTAAAATAGATAACCATCATCACCTTGCCTCTTCTTCCAACTCACACATGGGGTGATGTAGGGCTCTGGAAAAGAATCCATCCATCCATTCATCATCCAATCCTATGTCGCCCCACAGAGGAGCGTAGGAGCCCAGGGCTAGGCAGTTTGGTCCTAACATTTAAGATGAGAGTGACCAGCCTCACTCATCCCTGAGTGGTATTACGTGAGTAATAAACCCTAACCACCCCCTGGATATAAACCTTCACCGGCTCAATCCGATTGGAGCACCATAATTACCCACTAAACTACCAGGCACCATAATTTGGTTATATGGTTACCGCCCAGCATAGTAAATGGTTTCCTGGTGTACAGGAAACCATCTGGGTTGTCACTCAGTGTAGATTCACCCACAGGCAGAAGGATGAGGGAAGAATGAAGGAAAGAAAGACAGAAGAGGGAGTGTAAAGTCACCCGTAGGCAGAAGGACAGGGAACGAATGAATGAAAGAAAGACAGAAGAGGATTGAAGGAAAGAAGGATAGGGGAGAGGAAAGGGCAGACACCTGAGAGCAGCACTACATTGAGTGAGTGGGAAAAAAAAAAAAAAAAAACACTATTCAGGTCACCACAAAAATGTTTTTTTTTTTTCCCTTTTTAATGCACTTCATACAATAGTGGTAGATGGTGGCAATATCATCCACTCACTTGATGTAGTGTTGCCTACTTCCTTCTTCACCTTCATCCTTCTTTTTCTGTGTCTGTCCTCCTCTTTTCCTATTTCTCCCATCTTTCCTGTCACTTTCCATTGCTTTTCTTTCCTTTTCAAGTGACTTTACATTGAGTGACATGCCTAATGGTTTCCTTTAAACCAGGAAGGCATTTACAATGCAAGGTGGTAACCATATAACCAACCCATACGTGTTCCCTACGTGTCAACAAGGAGGGTGAGTGTCCCTCCCCATAAAACAAATAACTTATTGACAAATGGCCACCCCTTATGGGATTATGGCATCTGGCTATATTAATGATCTTTTATCTGTCACCCACAATCCCATCCATTCATATGCAGATGACTCAACACTTCACAGTTCATTCACACTCAAACACCCAATTACAAAGTCTGACATCTTCAATTCTCAACTCAGCACAGCCATCTCCATAAATCAAGACTAATCTATGATCAGTGAATGGGGGCAAAACAACCTTGTCTCATTTAATGCTAGTAAAACCAAATATATAAAATTTATAATAGACAGATATTTCCTGATTCATATATTACCTTCAATGCTACTAATATTCCCGTCTCCAAAAGTACTGAAATTCTCAGCATCTCACTTAACAGTGCTCTCAGCTGGACTTCTCATGTCAGATCACTTGCTAAAACTGCCTCAAAGAAACTTGGATTAATATACAGAGTTCATAACTTCTTCACTGACGAGCAGAGAGCTTTAATTTACAAGAGTCATGTGTGCTCTCAGCCTGAATATTGCTCACCGTTGTGGAATGGATGTGGAGAGGTTGCATTAAAACAACTAGGCAAAATTCAGAGGAAAGCTGTTGGAATTATTAATACCCCTGCTATTACAAATAATTAACCTCCCCTAAGAGTAAGAATGAATGTTGCCTCCCTTGCATTATTTTACAGATAATTTTATGGCAAATGCTCAGATGAAGTTGCGTCCATTGTGCCACCTCTCCATGCCTTCCCTCGTGCTACAAGGGCATCTCGCAGCGTTCATGACTGGAATGTCACACAGCCATATTGAAGAACTTCCGCCTATCAGAATTCTTTTATTCCCCGAACTGCATCTCTCTGGAACTCGCTTCCCCAGAGTTGTTTCCCTCCAAACTTCAACATACAGCTGTTCAAGTCCAACTGTTACAGATATTTCATGAATGGAGGACACCAGTAATCTGGTGTATGGATTTTTTATTTTCATTCATTTGCTTTTCCTTCCTCTGTTCTATCTATCTATCTATCTATTGCCAGACGCTTCAATCCCGAACGGGGTGGCCACAAACAAATCGCCTCCATGTCACTCTGTCCCCTGCCATTTCACTACCACGCTCCCAACTCACACCCCCCTCTCTCATATACCTCTCCACTCCATCCCTCCATCTCATCCTCGGCCTCCCCCTCCCTCTCGCCCCCTCCACCTAACTCACATACACTCTCCTCGTCAGTCTTTCACTCTCCATCCTCTCCACATGCCCAAACCACCTTAACATGCTTCTCCTAACACTTCCCATCACATCCTCAGCCACACCACAACGCTCCTTCACTTCCTCATTTGTTAGTCTGTCTCTCCATGTGACTCCACATGCTCCTCTCAAATAACTCATTTCCACTGCTCTCACTCTTGACTTCTGTCCTTCCAACAGGGTCCGAGCTTCGCTTCCATATGTCAAAGTTGGTATCACAATACTGTCATGTAACAACTTTTTCACTTCCATGCTCACTTCCCTGTTTCTTATCACTGCTTTTAACAAACCAGCAACCTTCCTTCCCTGCTGCACCCTTTCGAGCACTTCACCCTCCAGACTTCCATCCTTACTCATCACACTGCCCAAGTACTTAAATTCACTCACATTCTCCATATCCTTCCCATCCAATCTCACTGTACATTCACTGGCTTCACTTCTCTCGAAGACCATCACTTTACTCTTCCCTACATTCACCTTTAGATTCCATTTCTTACACACTCTCCCAAACTCATCTACCAAGCCTTGCAGCTCCCCTTC
>JAGKTI010040965.1:0-10321 GCA_018397915.1 Birgus latro
GCAAAGTTCAAGTTTGGAAATTTTATAGGCGAGGCATAAGAGGAAGGGCAATGGACTATGTACTCTCTGTTCTACGGATCTGTAAAAGAAACGCAAAGAAGTTCGCCGAATGTTCCCGTTATTAAGCAAACGTCATTCAGTCGCCAGAAGACACTTCAGCCTGGAAACAAACAACACTAATTTAGTAGTAGCCTACAGTTTCAAAATATTTGTCCACCCGAATTTTAAACGTATCAATATTTTTTGCAGCAACAGCTGTTGCTGGTAACCTATTCCATTTTCACTCCGCGAATATTAAAATATTTTTCTTTATGTTAGTGGTGCATCTACTGCTTTCAAGTTTCATTCCACTACATCTAGTGACAGGGTCATTCTGTATTTGAACAAATTATCACATCTAACATCGTCAGCTTGTTGAAAATTTTTAATACTTTTATTAGATTTATTCTGAGTCATTACTTTTTCAGAGAAGACATATCTGATTTCTATATTCGCTCTTCATAGGATAAATTTTGTGATGGGATTAGATAAATATTTTTTCATTTGTCTCTTCGCTGTACTCTCACGAGCCTATCTTCGTCCATTATAAGTTTCGGGGACCATTGCTGCACTCAGAGTTCTAGGTGCGGTCTAACTAATGACGTATAGGGTTCAGAAATTACATCGGGCGTTTTATGATTAAAGTTCCTTGAGATGAAGCTGAACAATTTGTATGACTTGTTACAGGCTGCTGTATACTGTTTTAAGTTTTTGAGGTAGTTACTGATAACATCTAAGTTCTTCTCGTCCTTTATTTCTGACAGTGGAATGTTAAACATGCGATATTCATATTCAATTTCCTTTGTCGTCAAAGGGCATTACCTGACACTTAACTACACTAAATTTCATCTGCCATTTTTCACATCAGCTTATTAACTAATCCAGGTAGTTCTGTACAGATTCATAGTCTACTTTCGTAATTATTACATTGCCTCCAATTGTCATGCCATCTGCAAATGTCGCTTTCTTAGAAATGAGTTCATTTTCTAGATCGTTGATACAAAAAATGAAAAAAAAAATGGTCCAAGAACTGACTCTTGAGGAACTCCACTTCTTACTTCTGGTCAGTCTGACGATTTGCCACTAATTATTACACCCTGCTTTCTGTTATTTAGCTAATCACGAATCCATGAACATAACTGTTAGTGAAGCCATGGATTTTTGGTGAGTCTAGTAGTCATAGACGGGGGACTTTGTCAAACGCTTTTAGGAAATCTAGGTAGATGACATCCAACGGTATTTGTGCGTCCCAGTTATCGTACATGTATGCGAAAAATTCAAGCATGTTTGTAAGGCATGATCTTTTATTATGAAACCCGTGCCGGTTATCAGTTATAGGATCATGCTTATTAAGGAACACAGTTGTCTCCAACAACATTTTTTTTTCAATAATTTCCATAGTAATGACGTTAGGCATATTGGTCAGTAATTTGTGGCACGTTTTTATCGCCTTCTTTAAAGATGGTGATATATTAGCGACCTTCCACTGATTAGCAGCTCTACATTCAGTTAGAGATTTATTGAATATTTTACTTACAATAAAGATTAACTGTCTGTAACACTCGCCAGTATGTGAGAAGATATCTGGTCTGAGCCAGGTAATATATTTAGGTCGATTTTCTGTTGATAATTCAACACTTCGTGTCCCGTCACTTCGCTGACTGATAACTTATCATCTTCTGGTCCTAAGAAAACTGATTGCAGGATGAAGATGTTTACACTATTTTCTTTTGTGAGAGCTCTTGTGAAATAAATAATTCAGTATTGTTGTTATTGCTTAGTTATTACCTCCACCAAGGAGGTTATGTTTTTGCCGGCGTTGTGTGTGTGTGTGTGTGTGTGTGTGTGTGTGTGTGTGTGTGTGTGTGTTTGTGACTGTTAGAAACTTTACTCAAAAAGTTATGAACGGATTTTGATGAAATCTCGTGGAAGGGTGGGCCTTGGGCCAAGAAAGAAATGGCTAAAACTGTGGTCGTATCTGAGTCCGGATCTGGAGCATAACGCACATTATCTCCAAAAGTTCCCAATGAATTTCAATTCAATTTTGTGGGAAGGTGGGCCATTGACCAAGAAAAAATTGAATAAACTTGGGGGCGGCTCGGAATCCACGGATCCGGATTCGGATCCTTTTTACTGGCAATGGCATTGGCGGAGGTATGTGCTGCCTGAGTGTTTTCTATTTATGGATTAGATCACATTCTGAGCTTAGTTGGGGGACTATGATATCATTTATATATTCCTTACCCCTCACAGTATGAAACAATAATTTAGGGTTTGATTTTGCTTCACGAGAAATTTTCGCCTCATAGTCTCGTACTCTAAGGGAAGGAGAGTATGTTTTCACCCCTGTTTGTGTGTTTGTTAATTTGTTTGTCTGTTAGCAGGATTACTTAGAGTCTAAAAGAGTGATCTGGACCAAATTTGGTGGGTAGATAGCCCATGTCCCAGGGAATAACTGATTAACTTTTGGGACCGATCCAGATCGTGTTACAGATTCTGGATCCAGAAAACCCTTTTTGCGAAACACGAATCAGTGATGAGGAAACGTAACCATTATATTTAGCTAAAACATATTTCGGGAAATGCCACGCATATGTTGCCTCTTCGAAAAAAAAGAGATAGTCCCTAAGTTCAATACAGTAGACTGGAGGTAGTACAAATAAAACTAAACGGTACGTCATCAGAACGAAAGGGTAAAATTTTCTTTTAGTTCCATCAATCTTTCCTCTTTTGTCCATCATTCTTGTCCCCGTCTTCATCAATATGCTTCATTTTTCTTTTCATCAATCTTTCCGCCCTTATCCATGATCACTGTCTCCTCCTTTTTACAACATTCACTCCTCCTCTCCCCATTAATCTTTCATCCCCTCTCTATCACCATTCTTTATTCCCCGTTCCATCACCATTCTCTCT
Organism: Birgus latro; assembly: GCA_018397915.1. NCBI lineage: Eukaryota > Metazoa > Arthropoda > Malacostraca > Decapoda > Coenobitidae > Birgus > Birgus latro. Next base: position 2,953 of record JAGKTI010040965.1, read on the forward strand.
TCCTCTCTTCACGATGTCCATCGTCCATCATCATTCTCTCTCCTTTCTCCCATACTTTTCTTCTCCTTTCTCCAATATTCTTTACTGTCTCCGTCATTCTTCCTTCCTCTTCTCTTTCCTCTCCTCTTGTCGGTTTACCTTCTCTTTTAATCTTTTCCTCTCCCCTTCGCGTTCTCTGTTCCACTCTACGGCCTCAATCATTTCTCTCTTCCAGTTCTCTCCTCTCCTCTCCTTTCCTCTTCTCCTTTACCCCTCCCTAATATCATCTCCATTATCATGAAAATACTGACTACCAACACCATCATCGTCATCATCGTCGTTTACATCATCATCATCATCATCATAATCATTATCATCATCGCAACACTGATTTCTCACAGAAAGCACATATCCCCCTAAATAATTTTCATATCAAAGTATTCATGGAGGTATTCCCAAACATCATTTATTACATCACATCGCATATAAGTTTATGCCAATCGATCACCGTATTTGCCGTTAACCGTTTCCGGGCGCAGGAATTTAATATAGTTTAGTCATGGGCATGTGTGTGTGTGTGTGTGTGTGTGTGTGTGTGTGTGTGTGTGTAGCGCAGCCATAACTGGAAAAAAAATGAAATTTGGCAGCATGATTGAAACAGTCCCCGTTGGGCCATTTTCAGTTTGATGTCGACTGGTATTTTCTGAAAGAGTGTTTCGGACCCAAATAATTGTCCCCACTGATGTTACAATACGCAAACGTTGAAGAGGTGGCGGAGCATTTCCGAGGAGTTTCATACGTCTTCGAGGAGAGAGAGAGAGAGAGAGAGAGAGAGAGAGAGAGAGATTCCACTCTCTAGTACCTTACTGATGCTACGAACAGACGATTTTATTCAGCAGATTTTGGTGGTACATGTGGTCCTGGTGATTGTGGCTGTGATGATGGTGGTGGTGGTGATGGCTGTGATGATGGTGGTGGCAGCTGTGGTGGTGATGTTGATGGCAGCTGTGATGATGATGATGGTGGTGGTGGTAGCTGTAATGATGATGATGGTGGTGACGGTGGTAGGTGTGATGGTGGTGGTGGTGGTGATGGTGACGGTAGCTGAGATGATGATGGTAGTGGTGGTAGCTGTTCAGAAACTGCTTTCATTTGGGCTGTGGTGGGCGATAGGATGGCAAAGTTGATGCTCCAGAGAGAAGGGTGCTTCAGAGATGGGTCTTGTTCTTTACTTCTTTTTTTTTTTCTCTGCATATTTCATTCAGCCATGGATCGGTCTCCAGCCGTCTATGTGCTAAAATCCTTCTCCAACATCCATACAGAACCTTAGGTAATCTTAATTACTGCATAGTTTCTGCCACTAAATGATTATCTACATATAAAGACAAGCGCAACATTAACTACCACATTATTTCTACCACTAAATAATTTCCTACATAGAGGGCCAAGGCTTCAACTACTGCGATATTTCTATCACTAAATACTTTTCTACATAGAAGGGCAAAGGTAATCTCAACTATTGCCTTATTTCAACCACTAAGTAAATTTCTACGTGTTGCGAGTGATCTTCGTTGTCTGCGTTAAATATTTTAGGAATTCTTTAAACTGGTTAGTAAGTTGTAAGATACTGTACCATACATTATATACAAGTCAATATACGAGGAACAAAAACCCAAAAATAAGAAAACCAAGGTATCTCTCTCTCTCTCTCTCTCTCTCTCTCTCTCTCTCTCTCTCTCTCTCTCTGGTGTGGTGTGGTGTGTGATGTGATGTTGTGGAGAGAGAGAGAGAGAGAGAGAGAGAGAGAGAGAGAGAGAGTAAAAGGCAGGGAAAAACAGGAAAGGAGGGAGGTAATGTAGCTAGTTCATCCAAGCATAATGACGGTCTTACCCTCTCCCCCCACTTGCCCTTCCTCCCTCTCCCCATTCTCTCTCTCTCTCTCTCTCTCTCTCTCTCTCTCTCTCTCTCTCTCTGCCCTTCCCTTCCATATCGATCATTCTTTGTTCCCATTTCTTTCTCTACTCTCCTCCACCACCTAATACATATCTTCCTTTCTCACTCTTTCTTTCCACCCCTGTCATTCTTTCCCTCTCAGTTCCTTTTCTCTTCTTCTTTTTCGCTCCCTCCCTAACCCTTTTCGTCAGGGCTCTGTTCCGTCACCAACTCTCTTCCTTTTATTCATCAATAACCTTCTAAGTTGTACCTCTAACCCCGTCCACTCATACGCTCATGATTCCACCCTTTACCTTTCCATTCGCTAACTGCAGCGTCCATCTCATCAGTCATTTCAGCATACAGAGGAAGAGGCTATGGCACATATAATGCCTGACTTGGCTCATGTCTCTGATTGGGGTAAAAGTAATCTTGTGTTTAATACTTCAAAAACTCAACTCTAACATCCTTCAACCCCCAAAAATCTTCCGCAGGAATATTCTCAAAGTTTTAACCATATATCCAACTCAATCCTGCATCAACTTTAAACATACTTGGGGTTTCATTTTCTCAGAATTTATCTTGGAAAGATCATAATTACTTCCTCTCCTGTAAAATGTGCTTCCAAGAGATTAAGTGCGGTAAGCCGACTCCGTGTCTTCTTTACAGTTGCACGGTTGTTGACTTTATACCCGGGTTTTATTCATCCCTGTGTAGAGCGCAACTCTCAGGTGCCATGTGGCTCCCCACATACAGCTCTTCCCGACAGGGTGAAGTCACAAGCTTTTCGTCTCATTAACTCTGTTCCTCTCACTGGTTCCTTTCATCCTCTGTTTCTTCGCAGCACTGTTGCATCTTATCTTTTTTCTATCGCTACTTCAATGGTCACTGCTCCTCTGAACTGTCTGATTGCGTCCCTCCATCACTACTGAGCGCGTAGCACCAATCTTCTGTTAAACTCTTTAATGCAAGAGTTAACCGTTACTCCCAGTCCTTCATGAACGCAGCAGGTCAACTCTTGAACTGTCTTCCTTTGTCTTTCTTTCCTACTGGCTATGACCTCCAGTATTTTAAACGCAGTTGGTCCAGGCATCTCGAAATTAAGAGATTTTGATTTTAGCTCTCTTAGTTTTTTTTTTTTTTTTTTTTGAGGGATCAGTCTTGAGGACTTGTGGCCCTTGGTTCCTTCTTCCTTTTATAAAGAAAATATCCATTTTCATTCTTTCTCATTATAGCCTTTTCCCTCTTTTCCTTTTATTTTCCTCCCATCCTCCAACACATTCTTCCTTCCCTCTCTTCTTTTTTCAGTCTGCATCAACTGCGGTTCCCTTTACTTCTCGTTCTCTCTTATCATCTTCCATCTCTTCTTTTTCAGTTCACTTATCATCCGTTTCCTTCTCGTTCTTCTTCTCCCTTCCTCCCTCTTCTCTTCCTCCCTTCCTCCCTACCCAACCCTGCCATCATCTTTCTTACTTTTCTTTCTCATTCATTTTTACTCCATCTCTGTTTCTTTCCAATCCTCACCATCCATCTTTTTCTTCCGTTTCTTATATTGCCATGCACCGCTTTGTAAAAAAATATCTTTTTGACTCATCCCCCCTTTCGTCTTTTTTATTTCATTTTTTTATTTAACTGCCAGTCAATCTTATCCTTTCTCTCCTCTGCATTTCAGTTTGTCGCTTTCTTATTCATTTCACTCTTTACTGACTCTCTCTCTCTCTCTCTCTCTCTCTCTCTCTCTCTCTCTCTCTCTCCTGCAAGCCTTAATTACAAATGCTCGCTTTCTCGTCTCGTCCCCTTTCTCTTTCGCCATATTCTCTTCATATCTTTCTCCAACCCTCATCCCCGGTTTCTCATCCCCTTACCCTTTCACTATTCTGTCCTTCCCTTTCTGTCTTTATACTACTCTTTTACATACCCTTTCCTCTCACTTTATTCTACAGCCAAATTCTTTCCCTCCCTCCCTCTTCAGTTTCTCCCCGTTCCATTTCTCTCCTTTTCTCCATCCTCTCTGTCCCTTTACCTAGCTTTTCACTCACCTTGCACTCCCTCCATCCTCCTTTCTCCTCCCTTTCCCTCTGCTTATCATTCCTTTATCAACATTATCCTTCCCTCCTCCATTTCCTCCTCTGGCCCCTTCCGTCTCTCCATTCTACCAGTCTCTCTTAATATATACTTTCTATCCACATACTACCCCCCCATCCCACCAAATTCTCAGTGCCTCCCGTCCTGCCTCTGCCCATTTCTCTTCGCCCTTTCACTTTCCTTCTCATCTTCCTCCCGTTTCTCCTTTCCTTTTTCATTTCCCCATTCTGCCTGTCTCCTCTTCCTCCTATCGTTCCCTTCACCTACATTTTCTCCCTCACCCTTTTATCTCCATGCCCTCCCCACCGGCTCTCTCCCCCCTCCCCAAGCCTCGTGTCCACAGTGACCTATATGCAGACCTGGATCACGTTTCAGTGCCACTCAGCAGTCCTGTTGAGGATGTGGAGAAGGGGAAAGTCTGGAGTGGGAGGGAATAAATGAAGAAAAGAAGAAGAAGTAATAAATGAATCAGTGAAGGACGGTAGGATAGATGAGAGGGTAAAAGAGGACTGGAAGGGAATAAATAAAGGAAAGGGAGACGGGGAGAAGGAAGGAAGAAAAGTAACAAATGAATCAGTGAAGAGCGGAAGGAAAGACGAAAGGGTAAAGGAGGAATGGAAGCGAATAAATGAAGGAAAAGGAAACGGGGAGAAGGAAGGAAGAAAAAGTAACAAATGAGTTAATGAAGGACGGAAGGAAAGAGGAATGGAAGAATCATCAAATCTTCACTGGTGGCATTCCGAGAAAACTGGTGGTCCAGTAGTATAGAAACCGACTTGTCCGTAATGACGCGAGCTGGACCTTAGGCAGAGAAGGATTTTTTTTTTTTTTAAGATTTGAACATTGTCAAGGCAGTTTTAAGGAATCGTCTGCTAAACCCAGTGACATAGCATTAACACACCACTGTTAATGCCATCATAACAGCTTTGCATATTTCAGTAGAGGTGTCACTGCATTACCATCAGTGATTATCTGAAAGTGACATAATCTGTTAACCATGTGAGGACTGTTGGCTGTAGGTTATCTAATCTATACCAAGTCGTGGGTGTAAAATATATGGTACATGTTCGAAAAGAAAATCAGGAGTTGTGTTGATGTTTGCTGTCCTCTGTATTCAATGGGGAGAGATGGGAATGAAAGTAGACTGGTAGGAGGAAAACGAGGTTATGAAAATCAGATGAGGGGAAGGAAGAGAAAAGAGGTCGAGAGAGAAAAGGGGGGAGGGAGTACATAATGCAAAATGAAAGGCAGGAGAGAAAAGGCACATTAAAAAATTTAGCGTAGAAAAAGAAGAGTAAATACAAGCCATAAGAGAGAGAAGAAAGAAATTAAAAGAAGCGAATATGAGAGGCCAGGGAGACACTGAGGATCCTAGTTGATGGAGTGAGTATAATGCGAAGAGGCAGGACAAATGAAAACAAAAAGAGGAAGAAAATGGAAATGAGATACTGAATAAATGAAGGCACAATGCAAGGGAAATGAGGAATAACATGAAGAGTGGCAAGAGACGGAAATAGTCAGAGAATAAAGGTTAAAAAAGCACTACAAGAAACAACGAAAAGTAGTTGCTGCAGCCCTGAGCTAATCTGAACGTGAATCCAGTGGGCTGCAGGCTGATGGTGTCCATCATTCGTAGTTCATCATCCATTCGAGATACGGACTGGATTAAGAGACGTTTGTATAACCAGGCAGTTCCGCAGCTCGGTTAAATCGGTGCCACATTGTGAAGGCGTCCCTATTCATCACCTATGAGAACATGGAAGAATTTTACTGAGAGCTGAGGAACTGTAAAGCATGACAAAGGTAATGCAAGATAAATGTGGAAGAAGAAACGCGCCAAATATTAAAAAAGGAGAAAAGGAATAAAAGGCCTGGAAGGTTAGCCTACATAGGAGTACACAGGGAGGTCAGATAGCAGGATGTGTATTGGCCAACAAGGAGCTTATCTGTTGAAAAAAAAAAAAAACTACTCCAATCTAACTAACGTTTGAAAGAAAAATAAAAAGCGGGAATGACGAAAAATACAAAATAGGATAAAAACGATATCAGGGATTGAAAAACAAGGTGAAATAAGTCAACCTATGCAGAACGAAGGAGACACAGACTATGAAAGGCTGGAAATCTGAAGGAGCAATAAGAAATGTATTAATAAATGAGATAATGGGAAATACGAGTGATATACTTGAAGAAATAGTTTTTAAAAATAAAGCCTCTGACATTACCTTGATCAAAACGAAAATGACGTCCTAGAGCTGCATGAGCTAAAAGAGGAAATGAAAATAAGAAAAATATTTAAAAAGCAAACAGTAGAGGGTAGTAAAGAATTAAAAAACAATTAGTGTAAAGATGAATAGGATTCATATTCATCCTGCCCAGTAAAATCTTTAGCTTTATACAAGCATCTCTTTAGCTTAATACAGTATACAAAAACGCATTTATGATCAATTCCTGTCGTAACTCAGGTTTTGATTTGCGGGAAGGACAAGGAGCCTCTCGAATCTTCCTAGTCTCTTGTTTAAACTTTATAAACAAATCATAGTTACGAGAAGAACATTATTTCAGGATATAACTATTATCTGCAGGAAGATCAGGGAAGGGAGAAAAAGCCTTCTCTTCCTGTAAAAACATATCTAAGTTACGACAAGGACTAAATCGAAAATAAATCTGAATGACCGTTTAGCTTATGTCAGTCAGCCCGATGTCCGGCACCCCACGCCAGTCAGTATTGTATAACGGGACTCATACTTGGTTGTGCAGTAAGATAAATTGTTAGACTTTGGTGTTTAACTATTGGATATGTGTAGAGGAGGTAAAAATCTAAATGGCTGGTTGTGATGAGGGTCAGCTTCCCTCAGATTTGCTCTAGAATGCTTGGTATCCACGGTATGTAGGCTATTCTAAAATGGCAGCCTAAGTTTGTTCAGCTTTCATTAGTTTCTGTAAGGCTGGACACATGTATCATTGTGTTTCTGTGGGGTAGGTCTGATGTGAGTGTGGAGTATATCTTAGTAGTAAAATTTTGTACAGACAAAATTGGTATGTTAGATGAATAAAAAGACTTATGGACTGACTGGTTTATATGTGCATGGATATTTTTAAGAGAGAGAGAGAGAGAGAGAGAGAGAGAGAGAGAGAGAGAGAGAGAGAGAGAGAGCGAATCAACAAAGACGAAACTAGGTCAAACATGTCCTGTTCTTAATCCCCACTAATGTTGCAGAAGTCAATGGGAAGTGAGACGGATTAGGCTGCCGAAACTCCCCAGGGACCGGCGCAAGAAAAGTCGGGCAGTGTTAGGAGATTAATTGTCTCTCACGGGGGACTACGGCGGCTGGTGTATCATTATTTTCGTTGCTATTATTGGTGTCATCATCAT
>JAGKTI010040966.1:0-10321 GCA_018397915.1 Birgus latro
CGGCTGGGCCTTGATAGCAGGCTGTAAAAGCCTATGCCCAGAGTCGGACACATAAAAAAAAAAAAAAAAGTCTCCTTAAGGATTACCCAAATAATAAAGGGCTGATTGTGTGTGTGTGTGTGTGTGAAAATCTCTTACGGACCGTTAGTTCTTGCAATCAATTTTATCGTAGTGATCACTAATTTCCGTCACGGCTGCTCTTATCTGAAACTGCCAAACAATGTAGTTTTCTTCGATGACAGGTCATACAGTTCATAGAAAACGAATTACTAAAGGTACACCTAATATATTTCCTACTTCAGCCTGTACACATACCCATATCTTTATACATGCGTACCTATCCTGTACATGCACTATGTCTATGGCTATATGTGCGTACATGTATAGACCAAGTAAGAAATCTGTAGGCGATCTTGAACATCGCAACTTCCAAAGCAGTAACAAAATGAATGTGGTAAATACTCTTACTTAATTCGAATTTTCGGCCCACCTCAGGCCATCATCAGGAATTACAATTGTCCTATATAGTCAGCACAGACTTGATGAAAAGAAGAAACCAGGACTTTATTAAAACATAAAACTAAATAAAAGCAAGTGAAATCAACCCTCCTCCCCGTACAGAAGCTCAAAAAGAAATACCATGAACCACTCAGGGAAGACCTAAAGTAACCTAATCAAACCTTCAACTGAAGCAACACTTGTCTGTTCGAACACTAAACTCAAATCCCCCAGACTGAAGCTATATACGTATAGATATATACGTACTGTACATGTATTTATACGTATAGACATACGTGTTTATCTCTGTACCACTCAACTCATCTCAAAACAAGTAATGATAATTTCTGTAACAACTTTGTACCATGCATGTGCCATTGTATGTCTTTGTTCAATATTGTGTTTGTAATGATAATTACTTCTATACCTTCTGTGCCCTAAGATAGATTTTTTTTTCTTTCATGCACCCTTCCCTGCTTGGCCTTCAAGGACAGTGTTCGCTAGAGTGTTGAGGTTTGTACTGAATGGTATATAAAGAACCTAAGAAAAAAAATGTAGCCTGTATACCCATATCTTTATACAAACGTACCTATCCTGTACATACAGTATGTCTATGGCTGCATGTGCGTGAATATATACATATATGCATAGATATATACATATATGTATGTGTACATGTGTGCCTCTCTCTGCATACGTATGTACATATCATGCGTGTATCTGTGTATCATTTTGTTCATCTCAGAACTTGTAATGATAATTACTGCAACAACTTTGTACCATGTATGTGTCACTGTATGTCTTTGTTCATTATTGTGCTTGTAATGATAAGTACTCATATACCTTCTATGCCCTAACCTAAGGTATCTATGTACCCTTCCCTGCTTGGCCTTCAAGGGCAATGTTCCCCAGAGTGCTGGGGCTTGTACTGAATGGTAAAGAGGGAACCTAAGGAAAAAAAAAGGGGGTTTAGGGGCTTGTACTGATTGGTGTATGCTATAAATAAACAGAATGAAAAGCTCCTCCCAATCACATTTTAGTTTCTTGTTATGTGACACAGCAAGAAAAGAAACAAAGACTGTCTCTGCTGGGATTTGTAGTTATTTTGAATGAAATAAATACTGCATAATAAAAGGAGTTGATGGTGAAGAAAAGGGCCTATGCACCCAAGATAGAAATTAAAAAAACATGCAGTAAGGGGTGCCTTTATAGTGAGATGAGCAGAGTGGTGGCCAAGCAGGGAGCTGTAGACAGAAGTACTAATGAGCAGTGCGGAGCTCTCAAGAACAATTTTTAATGAGAGTTATTGATTCAGTGTTTGGATGGGCAAGGGGCCCATCAAGACATAAGGTAACATGGTGGTGAGATGAGGGTGTAAAATCCGCAGTTAAGGACAAAAGATTTCCAAGAATGGAAAAGAGATGGCAACAGAGAGAAATACCTGGCTGTCAAGTGTAGGGGCAGAAAGGAGGTGTGCAGGTCAAAATCTGAGTCACAGAGACTTTTACTGAGTAGCCTTAAAAGTGCCGAATGGAGGAATGTGGTGTTTATGATGGAAAATCAGATGAAGAGAGAGAACGGAGATATCTTACGTGAATAGTGTGTGAAAAATGATTATGGAAAGGTAATGGTGAACAGTGAGGAAATTAAAGATGCCTAAAGGGAGCATTATTGCCAGCTGCTGAATGAGTAATTTTACTGGAACAGGGAAAGTTTAGAGTCAGTGGACCCAGTGTCTGGCCATTGGTTATGTGTTGCGAGCAAGGCAATAGGCAGGAGGCAGTTGAGAAGGACGGCGGGTGTCTCTAGGTTGACTGCTGTGTTGAAGGCTTCAAGAGATATAGGATAGAGTTTAGTTACTGATTTGATAAATTCGGTAACATACGAGTGTGTTGTTCCAGATGTCTGGCCGAAGAGTGTGTTTGTAACCGTGTGTAAGAGGAAGAGTGATGCCCTGGAGAGAGGATATTATACAGGCATAAACATTTCGGGCCAGGTAATGAAGGTAATGGAGTGGGTTTTGAAAGGTACAATAAAGGAAAGAGTGAATACTGATGAGATGCAGTTTAGGTTTATGCCAGGCAAAGGGACCACTGATGTCATACTCAATGTGACAGCCTAAGGGAAATATATAGGAAAGAAAAAGAAGCAGATCTTTTTTATTAATTTGAAGAAGGTCTTTGACGGAGTTCCTGGGGGAGGTGACGAAGTGGGCAAGGAGAAAACTTGAGATCGAGAGGTGGCTAGTTAGAGTGGCAGTGGCACTGTCCGAGGGTGCTCGCATCCCAGATGAGAGTGAACGAATATATAAGTGATGATTTTCCGTTAATGATGGCGTGCATTGAGGGTAGTCTTGAGCCCCTTATTGTTTGCCATGGTGCTTGAAGCTCTCTTACGTGACTTAAGGAGTGGAGTTCCATGGGAGATGTTGTATGTTGATGACTTGCTGTTAACTGCGAAGGAGGAAGGGAGGCGGAGGAAAGATACAGAAATTGGAGAGATAGAATGCGATATAAGGGTTTGAGAGTAAACATGGACAGAACAAAAGTGATAATATCAAGGGCCGGTGGCGGTACAGTCAGAGCAGAGGGAGTGTGGCCATGTGCAGTTTGCCACAAGGATGTGGGAAGTAACTCCATCTTACGCAATGTTGGTGATAAATGGGTGCATAGGAGATGTAGTCGTATTAGAGGCTGCAAAATATTGCTGACTACGTGTGTGCGGTGCGTCGGAGAGAGCATGTGGAGTTTGAAAGGCGTGAAAAAATTGATCTTGCCGGAGAGTCTCTTGAGTGTGTGGAGGAATTTTGTTATTTGGGGTACATGTTATATATTTGAGGTGGGGCTGGGTCTGTGGTTTGGGTAAGAAGTGGTTAAAAGAAATTCAGGGGACTGTTGCCTCTCCTGTGTTAAGGGGTTCTTGTATGCAACATGTGTTAGTGTAATGCTGTATGACAGTGTGACCTGGCCTGTAAAGGAAGAAGATATTCGTAGGCTCAAACGTACAGAAATGACACTGATTAGATGGATGTGTCCTTGAATTCGAGGCCTGGGGGCGGGGCTAGGAATGCGATTGAAGAGTTGAGAAGACGGATGGGACTGGAAAATACTGTATTAATGTGATGAGGAGGGGTAGACTGAGATGTTTTGGGCATGTTCAGAGGATGGGGGATGGCAATTTCTTTCATTCTTTCTGGTGTATTAGGCTCCACTCCACCAACATGTGGTGCTCTGCAGAGATTGTATATGAGAAGTGCTTGTGTGATTGTTGTGTTGGAGTAGCTTTGGATGTGTGTGTAGTCTGTGATCCAAGTGTAATCGGCCCTCGTAAGCTGACTGTGTGCGAACATACTTTATAGTATGCGACACTGGTTCAGCCACAGCACCCCTTATGTCCGCCAAAGCAGTACTTGGGCGGAAGAACGCTCCCAAAGTTTATCACCCTGGCGGAGCGTGACCCTTCGTTCTTCAGTGTACGAAAACACACACTTTACCACTGTACCACAGAGGCTCTATGTGGAAGGTGAGAAGTGTGAACACTGAGAGTATGGGTTAGAGAGGTAGACAGGAAAAGACCTGGGACAAGGTCACAGAGAGTAACTTCAGGGATAAAAGACCGCCAGAGATCGAGCAGCATGCAGAGCTGCCATTAGGTGAGCAAGCTGGAGCCTTTATAAACGATTCGAAAGAGAAGATTATTATTATTATTATTATTATTATTAAGCAAGTGTGCTAAACTTGGAGGAGATAAATTATGTCGTAGTGCAGGCTTTGGAAATGTTCACCACTAAATCCATGAACATGATGTTTTTTTTATCGTTACTTGCTGCCGTAAGACGATTTCATTCTTTCCTACCGACGGACAATTGTATTCTAGGTTAAGGTAGACGCTTCTTGTAAAACGACTTTATAGCATACTCCTGGCACCACCAAAAGACTATATTCGGCAAAGGGAACACGTATCATAATAAGCGGCCGCCGTCAGACGAATAAAATCATAATATGGGAGAAGACGGGTCATAGTGAAGGGGTAAATACTTAATGGACAACAGAGCGGTGACACACGGCAATGTAAAAATGGCAGCCTGCAAAACCCCTCAGTCACGTCACGTATTTTTTAAAAAATTCTATTCTTGCTGCCTCCAGACGAATTATTCAGTTCTGGAGAGGCGTTTCGAACTAGAAGGTTAGCTGTAGCTTTTCCTTTCCCTTCACTACATAAGGTCTCCTCTGAAGTGAAGACATCGCCAGGAATCAGCAACCAGACAAACAAATAAATGAAAGAATAAATGAATAAAAATAAAAGTACTAATACTCCAGCATTTAATTTATATAGTTAAGACTGGCTTCTAAATGGCTGAGTTAAACATATAGTAGACTTCATGAACACCTTGACTACAAGAAATCGTTCCTAAACTGTATCATATCGCCCCTTCGATACCCAGAATACAAATGAAGACGTCCTTGAGGTGAAAGAGTTAACGCAGGTGTGTAGACAGAATTTCCCAGCTCACAAACTTCCCCAACATTCTGTCTTTGGAGTCCGTCACTGATTGTCATGATTTCCTTTACCCACAACCCATCCCTCTTCTTCATTTCTACCCTCTTTCCCCGTCCTTCTTATATTCCCACACATTTCTAGTCCCTTACCACACTTTCTAAACCCCTTCTCCTCTCTCTATCTTTCTCTTCCCACCCACTCCCAAACCTCTCTCCCCTTTTTGTTCCCAACTTCACTTACCAGCCACCTGCCTCCTCCTCTTCCCCTAACCAATCCCATCACACATCTTTCCCAATCCCTTCCCTCTTTTACAACCCCCGCTCTCTCCAATTCACCCTCCACTTCCCTACTCCTTCCCTTACAATCTCTTCTCCCCTCTCAGTCCCCTGTCCCCTTTCCAATTCCTTTTTCTTAGCCCTTCTCTCCATTCCGTCCCAGTCTCCCTCCTTTCCCAGTCCCCTCTTCCCCTACATCCCCCATATCCTCGGCCAGCCCATTTATACAAAGACCTGTAACTTATATAAATATCTTTGACATTTCTCTACAGGAAACGTTAATATCCGGAATTCCTGTGGCGTATGCGTGTGTGAGTGAGTGGGTGGCTGTCCACGACTAACACACATTTTATTGCTCTTTTTTGCAGTTAATATTTTTCCAGCTGTCACATTCCTGCTATATTTCTGAACTCTTACTCATCATCATAGCGAATTACCTTAATCTGGAATTCTTTCTCATTTCCTCCCTCCCTCCTAGTCTTACTTAGCTCATCATTTTAATCTCAAACCTTCTCTCACAGTCCCCCCGTATAGTTCTTATCTCTCACTCATTCGTATATAATCTTAGACTCTCTCTCTCACAGTCATCTCGTCTTTCATATCTATCACTCAGCACCTTCTGTCTCACTCACTGTCACGCTTTTCTCATATTAGAAGACCCTCCATAAGTCTTTCGTTTTTCTCTAATCTATCGCCACCTCTTTGCCATATTCCCAAACTCTCCTACTTAGTCCCACATTTTTCTCATCTGTCACTCATCGACTCATGTTTGCCTTCGTTTCAAGCTCTCTCTCACTGTCCTTCATTCTCTCATATTTCCACATATTTTGCAGTCACAACCTCTCAGCTATGCCATCATTCTTCTCTCTCACTCATCACCATATATCGCTCAAAGTCTCAGGCTCTCTCCCCGAATCCTCATGTTTCTCCTTTTTCGTCACTTCTTATGTTTCTCCTTCCTGTCGCTTCTCTCCTTGCCTCTCTTCTTTCCCTGCCATTTCTTCCCAGTTGTTTCTCTCCGTCATTTCCCTTAATGTTTCTCTTACTCTGTCATTTCTCCACATATTCATCTTTCCGTATCACTTATCGTGTTTTCCTTTCTCAGTCACCTCCAATGCTTTTCTTCCCTTGTTATCCCTCCCTATTCCCATGTTTCTCATCCCCCCGTCACTTCTCATGTTTCTCTTGCCTTGTTACATCTCATATCAGGCTACGTCTCATATTTTTCTTTTTCACTTTTTTCCTTATGTTTTTCATCCCCTTTCACTTTTCGTGTATTACATTCATTCTCTGTTCCCATTGTCCTGTCTAGTCTTTATCTAGGGTGGGATTAACACGCTTCTGCATCTATACTTACCCTTAACCCGAATGAAATCACAAGGCGTTTGCAGGAAAAAGATTTTAGAGAAATTTTACCATATGAAGAGTAACGGGGCTCGCATAATTCATCTGGCGTTAGCTGGAGAAGACGAGATCATGAGAGATTACCTTGTCATGTATCCGAGTGAATGTACATGATTATTCCTCCCAGTATGACATTTATCCCACTTTATTCTAGCCCTCCCTGTCACTTCTCACCTCGTTATCTTCATCATGTAACATACTGCAGTGAGTGTGCAAATATTATCCAGAGACAGATATGGGAACGGAGCAGTGAGCAATATCAATCCCAAGCTTCAGTGACATACTCTAAGCTACATATGATCGTTTGGCGTAAGCTTGAACAGATTATTTAAGTCGTCCAAACCACGAGAGGGGAAATGGTGATAAAACTAACACTCCCAGAATCCTTTACACCCTTGCAGCTCATGAAGTCGTTTAGCGTTGGCTGAAGTAGAATACTAGTGTTGATTCAAACATGACGGCATTAATTTAGAGTCCAAAAGGTTTTTATCTTCAGTAGAATTCTCTCCGTCAAGGAGATTATGTTTTCACCCCTGTTTGTTTTTTGTTTGCTTGTTTGTCTGTTGTCAGGATTACTCAAAAATTAAAAGAGAGATTTGAACCAAATTTGGTGGGTAGATAGCCCATGTCCCAGGGAACAGTCGATTAACTTTTGGGACCAAGCCGGTTCGTATTACAGATTCTGGATTGGGAAAACATTTTTTTGCCAAACCCTAATCAGTGGTAAGACCCTAACCCATTATGAGGAGTGGTTTCGAAATTGCGTTGCCCTTGTCGGAGAGATGAGCTCCAAAGAGTACTCCTCTAGCTGTGTCTGTTTTGTTTTGTTCTCGCTTTCTCCACTCTGTCATCATCATCATTATCAACAACCAATCAACCACAAGAAGTATTAGTTTAGCTTATTCTTACTGTTTCCAAACAGTCTTGTTCAGCTTTGAAAAGACCTCTAGTAGTGAGGAGATTAATTTGAGATAAGGTAATATCTAAACATCTGAGTTTAAAAAATGTCTTTTAAGCTGAGTTAAATCGTTTGGAGTTAGCAAGAATACAGAAGCAAAGACGCCATCGTAGCCAGAAGTATTCCCTAAATAATTAAATAATTGGCGGTAGTAAGAATAAACTTTTGGAGAGAATGTGAATGTGGTAATGATGGGAGATCTGAATGCTAGAGTGGGAAATGTAACAGCTGAAGGTGTAGTTGGTATGCATGGTGTGCCTGGAAGAAATGAAAATGGGGAACGAATGACGGATGTGTGTTGAGTGAGAGATGGTGATTGGAAATACCTTGTTTGAGAAGAAAGATGTTTATAAGTATACATGGGTGAGACAGGAGGGTGGAAGGGTTGTTGATAGAGCATTGATGGACTATGTGGTTGTGTCCAGGAGTGTAATAAGAAAATTGTTGGATGGGAGAGTTTTGAGAGGGGAGGGTGGAGGTATGTCTCTGACCACTACCTGGTGGAGGGAAAGTTGAGAGTAGGTAAAAGATGGGTGAGAGCTAGGAGAATTTGGTGTGGCAGGAAGGTTTTGAAAGTGAGTAGTTGGATAAAAGAGAGAAAATGATAGAATATCAGGAGAAATTGAAAGTTGAGTGGAACGCAGTGAAAGATCAGGAGAATGGCAGTGTGGCGGAGGAATGGAAGTTGTTTAAGAGTGCTGTGGTGGGGCATGCAGAAGAGGTGTGTGGTGTGAGACGAGTGGGTGGTGGTTTAAGAAAGGGAAATGAATGGTGGTGTGAGGAAGTAAGTATGGCTGTGGCTGAGAAGAGACGTGCATATGAAGTGTGGCTGCAGAGGAAGGATGAGATATCATATGAGAGGTATAAGGAAAAGAGGAATCGGGCGAGAAGGGCTGTGCGAGATGCTAAAGTGGCAGCAGATGAGAGGTGGGGTAGGCGGTTGACTGAGAATTTTCAACAGAAGAAAATGTTTTGGAAGGAGGTGAAAAGGGTGCGAAAGGGAGCGTCTGGGAAGGAAGAGCGAGTAAAAGCAGAGGATGGAAGGATGTTACTTGAGGTGGATGCAGCAAGGAAGAGATGAGCGGAGTGTTTTGAAAGATTGTTAAATGTAGAGGAGGAAATGGAGGCTGAGATTGTGGCAGATGGAAAGGTGCAAGGAGTAAATGTGTTGGGAGAGTTGAATGATTCTTTGATCACGATGGAGGAAGTGCAGGAGGCAGTAAAGGAAATGAAAACAGGGAAAGCTGCAGGTATGGATGGGTGTGCTGTGGAATGCCTGAAAGGTGGTGGAGCGACTATTGTTAATTGGTTAGTAAGATTGTTGAATGTGTGTTTTGTGCAAGGTATGGTGCCAGTTGACTGGGCAAGTGCTTGTGTGGTCCTGTTGTATAGAGGTAAGGGTGATAAGTATGAATGTACTAGCTTTAGGGGTATAAGTCTGTTGAGTGTTGTAAGTAAGTAGAGTGTTAAGAGAGTTAGAGAGGGTACAGAGGGAGTGACCGGTGATGAGCAGTGTGGCTTTAGGAGAGGGAGGGGATGCGTGGATCAGGCATGTTTGCTGTGAGACAGGAGTGTGAAAAGTATTTAGCAAAAGGTAAGGATGTGTTTTGGGCGTTCATGGATTTAGAGAGAGCATATGATAGAACTGACAGGGAGGCTTCGTGGACTGTTTTAAGACTGTATGGACTTGATGGCAGGTTACTAAAAGGAGTGAAAAGTTTTTATGTAAATAGTAGAGCGTGTGTAAGGGTGGGAAATACTGTGAGTAACTGGTTTCCTGTGAGAGTGGGGCTGCGGCAGGGATGTGTGATATCGCCTTGGTTGTTAAAATTTATATGGATGGTGTTGTAAGGGAGTTGAATGCAAGAGTGTTAGGTTGAGGACTGAGTCTGGTGAATGTTGATGGTACAGTGGAATCTGAAGCAGATGCTGTTTGCAGATGATACTGCACTGGTGGCTGATTCAGAGGAGAGGTTGAGTCAGTTGGTAGTGGAGTTTGGAAGGGTGTGTGAAAGGAGGAAATTGAAAGTAAATGAGAATAAGAGTAAAGTGATGAACTGTACGAGGCTGGTAGATGGTAGGAGTATGAATATAGTTTTGAATGGTAAGTTGCTTGAGGAGGTAGAGTGTTTTAAGTATTTAGGGTCACATGTTGCTGTGGATGAAAGAATAGATGCAGCAGTGAATTTTAGAATAAATGAAGTAGGAAAGGTGCAGGGAGGAATGAAAAAAGTGTTTAGATGTCGTTTGCTTAGAGAAGAGAAGGCTGTATGAAGATATTGTGGTACCGACTGCGTTATATGGGGCTGAAACATGGAATGCAGGTGTAGCAGAGAGGAAAAGTTTGGATGTAATGGAGATGAGGTGTCTGAGGAGTCTGTGTGGAGTGACGCGTATGGATCGAGTGAGAAATGATGAAGTACGAACTGGAATTGTTCGGGATATGGCTGATCGAGTTGAGCAGAGGGTGTTGCGATGGTTTGGGCATATGGAGAGAATGGATAATGATCGATTGGTGAAAAAGATAACTGGATCTGATGTGAGAGGTGTAAGGCTGAGAGGAACACCATGAATAGGATGGATGGACAGTGTGAAGAGAGCGTTGGATGCGAGAGTGATGTGTGTTGGGCAAGGAAGAGTGGCTGTGCGTGATAGAAATGAATGGAGAGAAATTGTGAGTGAATAA
>JAGKTI010040968.1:0-10321 GCA_018397915.1 Birgus latro
GGTCCCCCAAATAACAAAACTGCTCTACACACTCAAGAGATTCATCCTTAGATTAATTCTGTAATGGGGTGTATAAAAGCCCGTGTTGCTTAGGGGCAAAGGAGGGATCCTCTCTGGCTCAGTGGTAACGTGCGTGCATGTGAAGCGTGAGGGCCTGAGATTGAATCTCGGCCAGGAAAGTGTGATTAATTTGTTAAGTTTCAGTCCGGTTCTTACATTGGTTGGCAGCAGTGTGGGATGTGAGGCAAGGCTTGGAGGGTGATGATGATGATGTTGACAGAGTCTTAGTCCTTACATCCCGGGTGTGAGCTCTCCAGTGTGGTCCACAGCACCCCCAATGGTGGCCTCTGATGCTATGCTACCATGTGTTCAAAACTGACCAAATTAATCACCAAAGGGAGGAAAGAGTGATGTAATGGGGTGTATAAAAGCCCACTTTGCTTAGAGGCAAAGCAGGGATCCACACTTTGGCTAAGTGTTAACGTGTGCGCCTATGAAGCACGAGGGCCAGAGATTGAATCTCGGCCAGGAAAGTGTAATTAATTTGTTAAGTTTCAGTCTGGGTATTACAATTCATTTTAGAAAGTTTACTGTACTGTATTGGAACATAGATGCAGCCAGTGTAACAACATAAATAGGATTACATTTTTAGAGTTGAGAAGAAGGATTGGACTGGAGTATAATGATATGATAAGTAGGAGTAGATTGAGATGGTTTGGGCATGTTGAGAGGTTGGAGGATGATAGCTGATTGTGGAAGGTGAGAAGTGTGAACACTGGGGTAAGGTTGCAAGAGGCAGACCAAAAAAGACCTAGGATGAGGTCATAGAATATTACCTCATGAATGAGGGACTGAAGAGGGAGGTTGCCAGGGATCGAGAAGTATGGAGAGCTGCCATTAGGTGATCAAGGTTGATGCATGCAGACATGTTGGAACCTTTATAAATGATGCAGACATTGAATTGTTAAATCCAGAGATTTGTTAAGTGTT
This sequence comes from Birgus latro, assembly GCA_018397915.1. Taxonomy (NCBI): domain Eukaryota; kingdom Metazoa; phylum Arthropoda; class Malacostraca; order Decapoda; family Coenobitidae; genus Birgus; species Birgus latro. Next base: position 991 of record JAGKTI010040968.1, read on the forward strand.
CTGTAGTCTTCTAAATTTATGAAACCAACTTCATTATATATAAAAGTCAAGCTGTGACATGGTTGGTTGGTTGTTTGCCACATCTGCTGTGTATACCAAAACTTGTTTGATGTATGAGGAGATTATTTATTTGACTCAATTAAAGCCAAAATATGGTAGTTTGGTGTGTGGGGAAATTATTTGGTTGGCTTGAAGACTTCATGAAAGCCAAAATTTGGTAAGTTGAGGCCAGTATGAATTGGATTGACTTTAGTTCAACTTTCATTTTCACTCTTCCATTTTCAGCTGAAATTGCAGTACAGCTCATTTAGCAAATGCTCACCTGCCTTGGTATTCATATCACTCATTCTAACTGGTTCATAGGTGTGTGTGTGTGTGTGTGCACTGGGTATTTTGTCAGTGTTAAAGAAAGGGTTATTTTGATCAACTTGACTACACTTTTTCAAATTCAGGATTGTTCGACAGGGAATAGAAAATCCTCCTTTAAATGGTATACCCAGTGAATATATGATGAGTAGCAACACTAGAGGCTGGTTAATTTTTTATTGTGCTCTAAACAAGGAATGAATGAGCCTTACACAGATGATTTTAATCAGCTAAAACTGTGGAAGCTTTTCATTAGCCCTTTTCTGTCCATCTCTTTAAGGGCGCATTCACATGTGTGCTTGAACTAATGCTGACAACATGTAAGCAACACAGTAACGAACACGCTGCAAACAGGTTGGGAACAGCAGCGTCCAGATCATGTTGGAAAACATCATGATGAAGTGTCAGCTGCCCTGTATAGACACACTTGTTGCCAGCATTCGAAGTTGCACTGAGACATGTTTGCAGACATCTGTCCAAATACTGTTGCAAATGTGTTCCCGAACATGTTGCCTGCCGTGTTGCCAACATATGTTCGAGAGCATGTGTGGATGCGCACTAATGCAAGAGTTCACTGTTACTCACAGTCCTTCATGTTTGCAACAGGTCAACTCTGGAACTGTCTTCTTCTGTATTTGCTACTGCCTATGACCTCCAGTCTTTCAAACTTAGTGTGCCTAGGCATATCAAAATGAATGGATCTTGAATTTGGCTCGCTATAATCTTGTTTTTATTTTCTTCTTGGAACAATCTTTTGGTCTCTTAGTTTTTAATTCTTTCTTCTGTACATATTTTTAAAAATTGGCTAACTTGGCTCGTGTTTTTAATAAGACTAACACTCAGCTGTTGTGAGTAACCCTTTGTCATCTGTTGGTACGTTTTCATTCATTTTCATTTTTGCAGGCTCCAACATGCTTGCATGCATCAACCTTGGTCACCTAATGGTGGCTTTCCATGCTGCTCGATCTATGGCAGCCTCCCTGTTCAATCTCTTATAAGCCTCAGGTCACACTTAATGACCTCGTCCAATGTCTTTTTCGGTCTACCCCTCGCAACCCAACCCCCAAAATTAACGTTCTCACCTTCTGGTTGGAGGATGAATATAGTTTTAGATGGTGAGTTGCTTGAGGAGGTAGAGTATTTAGGGTCACATGTTGCTGTGGATGGAAGAATAGTTGCAGAAGTGAAATTTTAGAATAAGTTAAGTTAAGAAAGATGCTGGGAGGAATGAAAAAAGTATTTAGATGTTGTTCGCTTAGAATGGATGTAAAGAGAAGGCTGTATGAGGATGTTGTGGTACCGACTGCGTTATGTGGGGCAGAAACTTGGAGTATGGGTATAGCAGAGAGGAAAAGTTTGAATGTAATGGAGACGAGGTGTCTGAAGAGTATGTGTGGAGTGACGCGAATGGATCGAGTGAGAAATGATGAAGTGTAAAGGAGAACTGGAGTTGTGCAGGAGATGGCTGATCAAGTTGAACAGAGGTGGTTGTGATGGTTTGGGCATATGGAGAGAATGGATGATGTGTGATTGGTGAAAAAGATAACTGGATCGGATGTGAGAGGTGTAAGGCTGAGAGGAAGACCACGAATAGAATGGAAGGACGGTGTGAAGAGAGCGTTGGATGTGAGAGGGATGTCCGTTGAGCAAGGAAGAGTGGCTGCGTGTGATAGAAATGATTGGAGAGAAATTGTGAATGAATAAATGATGATGCAGCCCTGAGGAGATATTCCACTGCATTTGGTCTGATCAGCTGATCAGGTCAGGTGCAAGTAAGGGCATGGGTCCATTATGATGTGGCAGGGGTAAACCAGCTCCGCTGTCAGGCCCTGCTGCAGATGTCGCTGATTGCACTGCACAGTTGACCCTCGTGCGGTGTGATGGGGTGATGTCCTGTCCATTCTTCCCTTGGGGCTAAGATGTGATTGAATGTGTTTGTGTGGATGAGTAATTTGGGAGTGTGTCGTCCTGTCTCCGCGACCTCCCTTTCTTTGGGGGAAGCAGCTTATGTACGTAGATAGATAGAAACCTCCTGCACCCAGTTATCATCCCCCATTCTCTCCACATGCCCAACCCACCTCAATCCACCTCTCCTCATTACAGTACCAATACACTCCAGTCCCATCCTACCTCTGAGCTCTTCCATTGTAAACCCAGCCCCCCCAGGCCTTGCAAGCAGGGAAGCACTGCACATCCATCTAATCATTGTCATTTCTGTATGTTTGAGCCTGCGAATATCCTCTTCCTTTACTGCCCAGGTCTCACTACCATACAATATTACACTCCTAGCACATGCATATAAAGATCCCCTAGCATGTAGGAAAAGCCCTCTCAATGTCAAGAGAGCCAACAACAGCTCCCTGAACTTCTTCCAACCACTCACCCTGGCCACAGAGCTAGCTCTAGCCCAACCTCCAGCACATAACATGTCTCCCAAATAACAAAACTCTTCCACACAGCCAAAAGACTCACCAGCAAGTTCAGTCCTTTCACGTCTGACCATCTCCCTGACAAGCCACATGCAAAAAATCAGCATTATCTTGCAGTCTACCTCTAATACCACTGCATCTCTTATGTACCCTCTTATCACAAACACTGCACAAGATGGAATTACTTCCCATGCCCATGTGGCAAATTGCACATGGCCACTCTCCCTCGTCTTTGACAGTACCGCCACCAACTCTAGATATCACTTTTGTTTTATCTGCATTTACTCTTAAGCCCTTGTGCCCCATACCATCTCTCCACTTCCTAAATCTTTCCTCCGCCTTTCTTTCATTCTCTGCAATCAACACCAAATCATCAGCTTAAAACGTCTCCCACGGGAGTCCATCTCTGAAGTCACGTGAGAGGGGTTCAAGTACCATGACAAACAACAAGGGACTCAAAACTGACCCCTGATGCACACCAACATTCACGGAAAACTCATCACTCAAAGCTGCATTCACTCTTACCTGGGTGCGAGCATCCACATACATGGTCATACCCACGCTAACCAGCCACTCCTCCATCCCAAGCTTTTTCATTGCCCACTTCACCACCTCTCTAGGGACTCTGTCAGCAGCCTCCTCCAAATCAACAGAAACAAAGTACAGTTCCCTTTACTCTCCTAAATATTTTTCCTGAAGCTGTCGAACAGTGAATATGGCATGAGTGGTCCCCCTGCCTGGCATAAACCCAAACTGCATCATATCAATATTCACTCTTTCTCTAATCACACCTTCTGGAACTCTCTCCATTACCTTCATTATCTGATCTAAAAGCTTTATACCTCTATAATTTCCTCCTTCCAAAGCATCACCCTTCTCCTTGTACACATTTACAACTGCACTCTTCAGCCAGTTATCTGGGACAACACACTCATATATCGTTTCGTTTCGTTTTTTAAGGCTCCAACATGCTTGCATGCATCGGCCTTGGTCACCTAATGGCGGCTCTCCACGCTGCTCGATCTCTGGCAGCCTCCTTGTTCAGTCCCTTAACCCTTAAGTCACACTTAATGACCTCGTCCCATGTCTTTCTCGGTCTACCCCTCCCCCAATATTAACACCTCTCACCCTCTGTACCTAATTATCATCCCCCATCCTCTCCACATGTCCAAACCACCTCAGTCTACATCTCCTCATCACAACACCAATACACTCCAATCCCATCCTACCTCTCAACTCTTCCTTCATAAACCCAGCTCCCCCAGGCCTTGCACGCAGGGACGCACTGCACATCCACCTAATCATTTTCATTTCTGTACGTTTAAACCTGTGAATATCCCCTTCCTTCACTGCCCAGGTCTCACTACCAAACAGCATCACACTCCTAACACATGCTGCATACAAAGACCCCTTAGCACGTAAGGAGAGTCCTCTCAATATCAGGAGAGGCAACAGCTCACTGAACTTCTTCCAACCACTTCTCACCCTAGCAACTGAGCTAACTCCAGCCCCACCTCCGGCACATAACATGTCTCCCAAATAACGAAACTCCTCCACACACTCAAGAGACTCACCTGCAAGTTCAACCCTCTCACGCCTAACAATCTCCACCTGCTCTCCCCGACACGCCGCACACATGAAATCAGCATCATCTCGCAGTCTACCTCTAATACCACTACATCTCTTGTGCACCCACTTATCACAAACACTACACAAGATGGAATTACTTCCCACACCCTTGTGGCAAACTGCTCATGGCCACTTTCCCTCTCCTTTGATTGTACTGCCACCAACCCTAGATATATCACTTTTGTTTTATCTGCATTTACCCTTAAGCCCTTGTACCCCATACCATCTCTCCACATCTTAAATCTTTCCTCCGCCTCCTTTTCATTCTCTGCAATCAACATCCAAATCATCAGCATACAACATCTCCCATGGGAGTCCATCTCAGAAGTCACGTGAGAGGGCTTCAAGCACCATGATAAACAACAAGGGACTCAAAACTGACCCCTGATGCACACCAACATTCACGGAAAACTCATCACTCAAAGCTGCATTCACTCTTACCTGGGTGCGAGCACCCATGTACATGGCCATAACCACCCTAACCAGCCATTCTTCCAACTCTAGCTTTCTCATTGCCCACTTCACCACCTCTCTAGGGACTCTGTCAAAGGCCTTTTCCAAATCAACAAAAACAAAATACAATTCCATATATATATATATAATCATATTTATCAGGTCAGTGACTAACCTCACTTCTAAATCTCCTGAGGCCTTCAACATTTCAGCAGTCAACCCAGACACACCTGCTGCCTCCCCCACCTGCATCCTACTTATTGCCTCACTCACAGTAGCAGCGTCAATTAAAGGCCAAGGGCCAAACACTGGATCTGCTGGCACCAAACCTTCCCTGTCCCAGTCAACCTACTCATTCAGCAACTAGTTATAATGCTCTCTTCATGCTCTTTAATATCCCCACTGCTCACCAGTACCCTTCCTTCATCATTGTCTACACATTTCTCACCTATAATATCCCAAATATCCTTCTCCACCTTATTTGCCACCTTAAGAATTTGCCACAGTGAGGAAGTTTATGTTGGCAAACACTATATGATTTATACAGCCTAGGGAAATTCTTGCAGTAAAAGGGAGAAGGAAAGAATTACATTTGGCACTTGGTGTACAGAAAGTTACCGAGACATCTTGCCATATTGATTATGCATATGAGGTCTGTTCAGAAAGTATCCGACCTTAGGCTAAAAAAAAAAAGTAGTTAACCTGTTGAGCTAGCACACTAATCCCCCTCAAAGTATGCCCCTTCTGATTTGACACATGTAGCCCAGCATTCTTTGCACTGCCTGAAACATTATTCAAAGTCAGTTTTTGGTGTCTCCTGCAGGTGTTTCATTGCATTTGTCATAAGCTCTTTTCTCGTCTCAAATCGGGAACCCTTCAGTGGAGTTTCGAGCTTGGGGAATAACCAAAAGTCGCACAGAGCCATATCTGGTGAGTAGGGAGACTGCCAGACCCACAGGATGTTGTGCTTGGCTGAAAATTTCTGAATCGGTTGAATGGGCAGGGGCATTGTCATGGTGCAACTTCCAATTTGCCGCTTTCCAAAAGTCTGGTCTCTTCCGCTGAACTGCATCACAAAGATGACAGATAACATCGAGGTAGTGATGTTTTTTCACAGTCTGACCTTCTGGTGCGTATTCGTCATGCACAACACCTCAGTAGTCGAAAAAAAAATTTGTCAACATGCGAGTACATTTCACCTTGCTGGAGACCTGTCATGCTTTTTGTGGCTGAGGCGATCCTGCCAAAAGTCTGGTCTCTTCTGCTAAACTGCATCACAAAGATGACAGAGTACATCGAGGTAGTGATGTTTTTTCAGTCTGACCTTCTGGTGCGTATTCGTCATGCACAACACCTCAGTAGTCAAAAAAAATTTGTCAACATGCAAGTACATTTCACCTTGCTGCAGACCCGTCATGCTTTTTGTGGTTGAGGCGATACTGCAGTTTTCCACAGGGATGACTGTACTTTGGTATCTGGGTCATACCTGTACACCCAAGTCTCATCTCCAGTGATAAAAGTCTTCAGATAGTTTGGATTGTGATTTGCATCCTGCAGCATGCTTTGAGCAATGTTCATCCGAGAGAAGAGATTGTGACAAATGCGACAAAGCACCTGCAGGAGGTACCAAAAATGACTCTGAAAAATGCTCCAGACAATGGAAAAAAATATTGGGCTATGTGTGTCAAGTCAGAAGGGGCCTACTTTGGGAGGGATTAGTGTCCTAGCTGAACAGGTTAGCAATTTATTTGTTAGATCCCAATGTCGAATACTTTCCGAATAGACCTCGTAAATTTGAATGGATTAAGTTAGCTTTATGCTGCTGGATAAGGTTGCTCAGTAGAGTCTGAAGTTCACTGATCACTCCTGGTGATCATGGGCCATAGTAGTAAAGGAAACAGTGCAAAGGGTGTGGACAGGCCACCAGTTTACATAGTAATTTTTGGGACATGTGAGTCACATGTTAGAATATGTGTAACCTTTTAGCAGTTACACATGTTCCATGAATGACTCATTGATTAGTGCTCTCAGTTTTTAAGAATATGGTTCTGTGTAGCAACTTTCTTGCATTCACCAGCCACATCACTTCCCTTCCAATGCTGATCACTAGAATCATATTGGCAGGTTTCCATCTTGCATACCTCTGCTTTTATTATGGGTTCCTAGACTTTTACATTTTCTGTTCCTCTCTAATGTTTTATAGACAGCTGTGTACCACTCTGTGACAATACCCATAAGTGCTGGTATGTAATTGAGTGTGAGCATGGTATAATTGTCGTGAACTGACTAGTAACTAATGTCTGCATGATGTGGAAAGTTCTTGTACATAATGCACCTGTTTTTCAGTATAATATCACAAGTGTTAAAAATAAATGAAACAGCACTAAAGATGAAAACTGTAATGCCAAATGTAGGGCTAAAGTTGAACTGGCAACTGTGGTGTCCAGAAGGGGAATGTTTGGGTATTTGGCTTTTGCAGTTTAAGCAGATAATTGTTAAATGTTTATTATTCCCATCACTGAGAAATGAATAATTGTTTTAAACTCAGTGTGTACCACTGGCAGGGCCCAAACTTACCAAAGGTGGTATACTTACCACAGGTTGGGAACTCATAACTTAACCTTTGCCTTTTTTTCATCTTCACACTTCATCTTGATGCACATTTATTCTTTTAACCCTTTCACTGCTGTTAGCATCTACTGATGCCTTGTTGTTGCACTGCCTGTGATGTCTGTCTAGGATGTTTTTTTTTTTTTTTGGGGGGGGGGGAGGGGAACATATTCTAGAAGCAGTTGAATATGTCATTTGTCTAAAGGTACAGTACCTTCTGCTCGCTCTCCATGCTGTAATCTTGTCTTCATATTTTTTTGTAATGTATATCAGCTGCCCATGCTGTAATCTTGTGTTCATATTTTTTGTAATGTATATAATGTGCATAATGTTATATACTGTAATGCATATATATTTTCATAATCCATGACACTGTAATGTGCATGTTGCTTAAATATTTATGAACAATATTACTCATTTTCATTGTGATGTATTATCACTGCATGCAGTACAAAGCTCATTATTTTTTAAAAGTTTGGCATCTTTGCATTCTGTCATTTGGGAGGGCTGAGGAAAGAAGCATCATGAATGCAATTATTCCAATTTTTCCCTTTGAAAATAAATACATTTACCTTTCAGATGACACATACTGAACTGTTTTTGTTTAATCAAATATATAATATAGCCCACATTATTTTTGAAAAGTTTGGCATCTTTGCATTAAGTCTGTCATTCAGGAGGACTGAGGAAAGAAGCATCATGAATGCAATTATTCCAATTTTTCACATGAAAATAAATACATTTACCTTTCAGATGACACTTACTGAACTGTTTTTGTTTAATCAAATACTGTATAAAGCCCTTAATCAATACTGTACTTGCATTCAGAAAATGCACTGGGAACCCATAAGAATATAATGGTGGGGGGAGGAATCTGAAGAACGGGACGCAACGAGTGTATGTGGCTGCAAAGCAATGTTGCTGCGTGATGACCAGCCAGCATCCCGAAACAGAGCGATTACACTGCCGGCCATATGATACGCAGTACAAGTATAACCTATACAGATACACTGTAATACTGCTCATATGTCTTAATATTTTTCTCTCTTTCCCGACTTACATAAAAGCAGTAAAAAATGTACCAAAAAGCAGTAAAAAGTTTACCGTATAACTGTGTCACCAACACCAGCCGCAGGCAGTTGCATCTAGCATGCTTACCACTGCTTTCGAGTGTTTTTGCATGCCCTTGCATCAGGTTTACATAACATTACATAATGTATTACAGCAAAACCTCAATATAACGGACTTTAATAGACCGGAATTCGTTTTTATCAGAATCGAGGCACTGTTGGACTAAATTCCTATACTGAATATCGGAAAAAGTCCAATAAAGCCAGTAGCAGTCCATACTGCCTGACCACTCCAGCTGTGTTCACCAGAGTAAGGTAAATAAAAGACATGTCTGTCAGTGTACAGTTCAGTATTATTATATACATTATACCATTTGATTTTTGTAGTGAAGGTATAATACAGTACAGTAGTGCAATGGTAGTGAAAACACTTTAAAAACCATTGGTGCAATCCGGACCAATGTCTGATATACAGTTACTACTTGGATAATTTGCTACACGGGAAGTCCGGATGTCACTTTTATCAGAATGGCTTGGGGCCTAATTAGTCATTTATATTGAGATGTTACTGTATTGACTTAATTTGGGCTTTTTATACTGTACTGTACTTTAAAAGTAATGTACAGTACAGTATATACCATATAAAGTACCTGTATATATAGTATATATACTGTATACAGTACATAAGTTATGGAGGTCACTTAATGTCCAGATCACCTAACATCCTATTTTTCAGAATGTATCGTGGATGCTAAGTGGTGCATGGCCGTATAT
>JAGKTI010040969.1:0-10320 GCA_018397915.1 Birgus latro
TTGATGGATATTTCCAGAACGGTTCATAAATTTTTCATGCTGAGTTTTTGCCAGTCTGTCCACCCCACTGAAAATTATTATCAGAAATTTCATCCAGCAAGAAGGTAGTAATTGTTAACCCCTTCAATCCTTGGACGATTTTCCAGACGGTTTCGCTCAGCTCAGAGGAGACCCCAGGGAGTGAAGGGGTTAATGATGCTTAAAGTTTATTTCTCACAGTTCCAAAAGTCTCCTAAAGGCTGAGTAAAATCGTCTGGTGCTAAAAGGAAGAAGACGTAACTAAGGACTGTAAGTAAAGTGGTTAGTGATTTATTCTTGTGATTAGGGAGTTATTCTAGGAGTTATGTTCCCAGCTATACACTATATTTCGCTAGTGTTAAAAGTGAGTAGGAGTAACTTTTAGACAGATATGTTATTAGATGTTCAACTGTAGTCCCACTTAAAACCCTCCAGTTTTAAGTGGGACTACAGTTGAACATCTACTGAACAATACTCTTCGTTGTGTTATTCTGATTAGCTTCTGGCATTTTGTATGAGCTGTTTCTCACGAGCGATTTTCATTAACTTTTCCTTGTGTTAAATGAGTGAATATATTACTTTTTTATTAACTGTAGTCCGGTGCGGCATTTGTCTTGCCTTGTTTTCCATGTGTGTTTCTTCAGTAATTTATCCACAAACTCATGTCTGTGATATATGGTGGGAGGACTATATTAACTGTTATTTAGTCTGTCTGTGCTGTCATAATTAAACATCTTCAGCCTGCGTAGATTTGGACAGGGGGGCGGGGGAGGCGTTGCTTACTTAGCTGTGGACAGGAGGTTGTGGAAGAGGGGGGGGGAGGGTATTAGTAGTTGTTCCCTAGGCAGTCTGGCCGAACAGCCCCGAGTCCCTAAGGAAGGCCATGGCCGAGACCGGGCTTTCCCACAGAGCTCTCAAGGAGTGTATGTTGTGTTGTTGGCGTAGGTGATTGTGTGCAATGCAGTCTTCCATGATGTGCTTAATAGTACGGGGTGCTGTGTTACATCCTGGACAGGCGTCAGCGACGGAGTCATCCAGCCTCTTCTGATAACAAGAGGGCTGGATGATGCCCACATCTCAGCCTGCCCAGGTGGACCCTGTCCTCACGGGGGAGATAGAATTCAGAAGGATGGATATCAGGAGGCCGTGCATGCAGCTGTGTGTTGTCTTTGAGTGACTGAATGGAACGGAAAGTGATCTGAGTATGAATATGCTTCTGGAAGCTGGTCTGAGGCGGGCAGGAGGGAAGAGATGATAGTATTTGTGTATGATATCGTGTGCTGGGTGTTGTTTTGATGTTCCTTGGTGTGTGTGGATGTGCTGCCATTTAGTGTAGTGGATGTTGTAGGTTTGTGGAGGCTGCAGCGAGAGTTTGGGTGCCTCTCATGTCTAGATGACCCTTGACTTTGAGGACTTTGGTTTCTTGGTGCAGGTGGTCTGCAGGTGTAGTAGCTGTGCAGCTTGTGATTATTTTTAGGGCCTTGTTTTGTATAGTCTGAAGAGTGTTGTAGTGTGTTTTAGTGAGGTTAGGAGCCCAAGCAAGGCTTGCATAATTCATCACTGAACGTATATATTGTTTGTATACTGTGGTGTTGGTTTCTTTGTTGTGTCCAAATGTTGTATGGGCAAGTGACTTCAAGGCATTGAGTCTAGGTGTTATTTTATTTTTGATGTTTGTGATGTGGTGTTTAAATGACATTGATGTATGTTACACCAAGGATTTTGTGTGTGTGTGTGTGTGTGTGTGGTAGGGGAGTGTTGTCTATGGTGAGGTGTGGGATTTGACTGTGTTCTGCTGTCCAGTTTGTGAGAAGGGTCACTGTAGATTTGGCTTGAGCTATTTTGAGTCTGTTTGTGGTGAACCACCCATGTAGTGTGTTGAGGTAAGGGAGGATTTGTGTGGCTGTGTTTGCGTTTTGGTGTGTGCATGTAAGTGTTATGTCATCTACATAGGAAGCTATGTGTATTTGTTGTGTGTGGGGTGTGGGTATGTCATGCATGTATAGGTTGAAGAGTGTAGGAGACAAGAAAGATCCTTGGGGGACACCATTTGTGAAGTTTCTGATGTTCGAGGACTGACCAGCAAAAGTTACATGTGCATATCTCCCTGCTAAGTAGTTTGCTAGCCATCTTTTTGTGTTATTGTGCATGTTTGTGTTGAATATTTTGTTTGTGAGGTTGTGGCGGAGAATGGAATCAAAAGCTTTACTAATGTCTAGTGTGACAAGGAATGTTCTATGTGGTGGCCTAGCTGAATTCATGCCATCAAAAACTCTCTGTGTGAGGTCTGTAAGAAGAGTGTTTGTGAAGTGTAGTGGCCTAAAACCATGTTGTGATGGGGCTAGGGGGGTGTGAGGTGTAACTAGTTATAGTATCAGCCTTTCAGTGACTTTGGAGGGGGTGCAGAGGAGTGTGATTGGGCGGTGTGAGGAAGGTAATGTGGGGTCTTTGTTGGGTTTAGGGATAGTGATAATAATGCCATGCTTCCAGATGTTGGGTATTATGTTGTGTGAGTAGCTGTAGTTTGATATGTTGGTGAGTGCTTGTATGCCTTGTGGTCCAATGTGTTTAAGGTGTATGTTGCTTATGTTGTCTGGTCCACAGACAGATGAGTGCTTGAGGTTGCTGATGATGTGCTTCGTCTGGTTTTAAGTGAAAGGTGCGAAGTCTGGGTCTGTGGGGAACTGTCTCTTACGTCGGATGATACGTCGGTCGTCACGATGAGGGTTTAGATGGCTGACATGTGAAAAGTGATTGATGAGAGTGTTTGCTTGTTGTTTGTTTGAAGGAATGGTGTGTGTTGTTGTGATGGCAGCGTGTGATTGTGTAGTGTTGCTGTTGGAGAGAGTGATGCTGTTTAGTGTATTGTAGAGTTTGCTGGTGTTTGTTTTGTGATCAAGTGTTTGGAGATACTTATTCCAATTTAGTGTTTGGTGTTCTGATATTTTATTGTTTGAGTGTTGAGTTCTTGTATTTGTTGTATGGTGTCATGCGTATGTGGTGTTCGGTAGTGTCGTAGTGTGTCCCGTTGTCTGATGAGGCCTTGAATTTCTGGTGTGAAATTGGGGTTGTGTCTTTTTCTGTTGCCTCTGGGGATGTGGCTTTTGTCTGCGTTTTGTATAATTGTATTGAAAGTGTGCACAGCGGTGTTGATGTTTGTGATGAATGTACTGTTTAATGTTTCAAAGTGTTGTTCTGTTTCAGTTGAGAAGGCCTCCCAGTTGGCTCTCTTATAATTAGTGTATGTGTGTCTATGGCCAGCTGGGGGGAGGGTTGGGAGGATTGCTTGTGGGCAAGGGGAGGAGGAAGAGGGAGGGGGGTGGGGAAGGGGAGGGGGAAGGAGGAGGAAGGGAGGGGGACGAAATCCTCAATAAAAGTCATGTTAAAGTTTCTTCCGTCCATATCCGATATCGACAGTTAATATCGGTATTGTTCTGTACCAGAAAAAAATGAAAATATCGACAATATATCGGTTTGGCGATATGGAATTGGTTGCAGCACTAGAGAGAAAGAGAGACAGACAGACAGAGACAGAGGGAGAGAGAAAGACAGACAGAGACAGAGGGAGAGAGACAGAGACAGAGGGAGAGAGACAGAGACAGAGGGGGAGAGACAGAGACAGAGGGAGAGACAGAGACAGAGGGAGAGAGACAGAGACGGAGAGATACAGAGACAGAGGAAGAGAGACAGAGAGAGAGGGAGAGAGAGAGAGAGAGGAAGAGAGACAGAGACAGAGGGAGAGAAAGAGTCTTTCACAAGGCAAAAGTTAGTCAAGGCCACTCACTCGGAGTCGAGCTTTCACTCGGTCATTTCAGCACTGGCCACCGTAGAAGACGTATGAGATGAGCTCTCATGATTAAACATCTTCAGCTCTGCGTAGATTTGGACAGGAGGTATGTGACCTAATAATGGGGGGCAGGGGGTTATGCCCAGCACAACCCCTACCCAGGACAACGCGTGCGTAGTCCTGGGTAGGGGCTGAACTAGAGAATGCCCAGTTCAACCCCCTGTCTGGGGATGAAGTAGGGTTTGCCTGAAGGCACGTCCAGTACTACGGAATGGAGGTAAAGGGGGGGGGGAGGGGGTAGAGATGCTCAGAACACAGTGCCCATATCCTACCCTACCCTACTCTTCTCTTCCCTACACTACCCTGCCTCAGCCTACCCTGTTATAACCGACCAAACCCTACACAGCCCTACCCAAACGTTATCTGTCCTACCCTACCCTACTCTTCTCTTCCCTGCACTACCCTGCCTCAGCCTACCCTGTTATATCCGACCAAACCCTACACAGCCCTACCCAAATGTACCTCACTTTACCCCTTAACCACTTTATTTTCGAACTGGAAGGGTTAACTACAGCCACCATCAACCCCTTCGCTGCCAGGTGATCTAGAAGCTGCATAAAATCATCCAGTTAGCTAGAACAAAGTAAATAAATCGTTCTCGGTCTGGAGGGGTTAGTGTTTGTGGCCCATCATACTGAAATTGTTCTCGTAAGCTGTGGGAAATCGTCTGAAGCTAGCAAAGAGTAAAAATGATGTCCGCAGATGGAGTGAGCTGTGTCCTGCCAGCCACTGTTCGAGTCCCGGAGTGGCCAGATTTTTTTATATCATTAATCTTATTTGTTTTGTTATTATTATTGATATTATTATTTTTATTATTATTATTATTTTATTTTTCAGGCTAACGTCCCAAGGCCCTGTGGTTAACTGACTGGAAATTATCGTTAAGTCTCCCCCTTTGGCTACAGTCTCCCTCCGGTCCAGAAGAGCATGGATCCATGCATTCCACACAAGACGGCGCCACCGCTACATTCCTGCAAGGAGAAGAGGGCAAGCGGACAATATTATTTATTTTTTACCCTAATGTGGCCTGAAATTGTGATCTCTCCATTTGAATGCTGAGTTGTAACAGTGGATTAACACTAGAATACGATACTAGTCACGAAGAAGTGCTGTGGAAAGATGTAACGCGCGTGGTATAGTTATCTTTTATTGACTGACGTGATATAAGCTGCAAAAGGACGAAAATAGACGAAAAGTTAAGGCAAGATAATTACAGTAAATTCAAGATGGAGAGAGTTTGTATTTTTAACATTGTATAGCCTTGTGCTGTCTCTCTGGCTCCTATAACCCATTGTCTGCTGAACAAAATCGTCTGGCGTCAACTGGAACGGAATATACTAGAGTTATGCCGGTCGTGAGGGGGGCTTATGGTGGCGGTATTAACCCCCCCTAGGTTCCTTGGACACACTCAGCTGAATGAAATCGTCTTGGGTCAGCTGGAATGAAGGATTAGAGTTGAACCGAGCATCAGGGGGTTAAGGGAGCCATTCTCTTAACCCCCCGATGCTCAGGCCAACTCTAGTAATCCATTCCAGCTGGCTCAGACGATTTTAATCGGCTGAATGAGTCATAGGAGCCTCAGGGGGTTAATACAGTCACCATTAAACCCCCCTCATGACGGCATAGCTCTAGCATATTCCGTTCCAGCTGACACCAGACGATTTGGTCCAGCTGGGTGGGTTGTAGGAGCCTGAGAGACGGCACATAAATATGAGAGGGGGGGTATAAAAGATTTCTGCCAAGGGCCACACCTTTTTTGAAATTTTTAATAAAACCCCCTTCCATTCCTGGTGTATCTTTGAACCTCTACGTTAAATGTTGGTGTGGCTGCGGTGTCTCTACCGGTGTGTGTGTGTGTGTCCGCGTGTCTTCATGTGTGGGTGGGGTAGGAGTGGGTGCGTGCATGTGTGTGTCCCGGGGGGTAAGTGCGTGTGTGTGGAGGTAGGTGTGAGTGTCTGTGTGGGTATGAGTGTATGTGTATATATGTTTATATGGCAAGCCTCTACGAGTCTGCCATGATTAGTAATGGATAGACAAGCCTCTACGAGACTGCCTAGTATTTTATTAAACATACCTCTATCACCTGGGAATCGAACCCAGGTCTCTTACATTAACAGGCCACGGCTCTTCTCATCCTGCCACCGTGGCCCGTCTAGTATTGCGGCTCGAACTCCTTGTGCTTTTTGGTTATCTGGCATCAGTAATAAACAAGGGGAAACTGAAGTGTTTTATGCAGAGTAAATCACTAATGACGAGGTATTACGAGTCTTCCTGGGCCACTTAGTATATATAAGACTAGTTTAATGATAGGATGAAGTGCTTTGGAAAGAATATAGAGCCGTAGCACTGTTTTGCCGCCAATGAGGTCCGTGAAATAAGATGCAAAAGAAAGAAACTGGACCGAGTGAAAGGAGGTAAAGAAGTGGAACAATATTTTCTCTTTAATTATCCTTTCTTTTCTACTTTATTTTTTTGATTTACCGCGATGTTGATTTACTTAACAGCACAAAACATCCAGACTTGTGAGGACTTACTGTATACGCTGAGAACTGCATAACACTAAAAAAGAACAAAAGTAAGCTGCAAGGAATAATGGACACTAGATTAGAATTAATGTCCAGTTGAGAAAAGGCTATTACTTCTTTAATGTCCAGTTGTGAAAAGGCTGTTACTTCTACTTTAAAAGTGGCAGCACTTATACACAGTGAACCTGGGACTCTCGAAAATGTCATTACAATTTGCATAGTCACCCATTAATATCTGAAGAAAAATGTAGTTGATCATTATTAAACCCTAAGTGATCAAAGTCCTGTTTTGCTGTCCTAAGTTGAACTATGGGACTCGCATAATTAGATTTTCAAAGCCAAAACTTCACTGGTATGGGCCTTTGTACCCCTTAAATGTATACCATAACCTTAATACCCTTAAAATGTATACCATAACCTTAATACCCTTAAAATGTATACCATAACCTTAATACCCATAAAATGTATACCATAACCTTAATACCCTTAAAATGTATACCATAACCCTTAAGCTCGAAAATATTAAGTTGATTCGCAGGTCTGTCACTCCTATAATTTCTACCATACTTCAGTTTCGAAATATAAAATTATACTGCACTCAGTGTCTTAACATTCCGAGGCTGAATTATGGATTTTGAACCAGTTGATTTATACCAAACTCCACATCATATCGTAAAATCCTAAGTTGAACTGTGGATTTTTTTTTGGCCCTAAATTTATGCCAGGATACAAAGCTTCCTAAAATCCCATGTTGAATAGTGCATTTGTACTAAAAATTATATCGAACTGGTTCCTCAATGTATATCCCATCTAAGAAAGCTTCGTTTTCTTCTATCTATCTATAACCAGACGCCCTAATCCCGCAAAGGGTGGCCGCAGACAAAACGCCTCCAAGTCGCTGTCACCCACCATTAGCCTACTCTCCCCCCAGCTGACTCCTCCCTCCCTCATATACCTCTCAACTCCATCCCTCCACCTCATCCTTGGTCTTCCCCTCCCTCTCCCTCCCTCCACCCCACCTGTATACACCCTCTTAGTCAGTCTTTCATTCTCCATTCTCTCCACATGTCTTCTCTCATAACTGATATTTCTGTAATTTTGATACACAACTTATTCTTTTATTGACATTACGAATACATCTTGACAAATCACATAAGTAACTAACGGCAACATTTAAAGCTAATTCTGGGAGAAATACACCCCACAGGGTGGTCACAATCATTTATTTAAGGTATATAGCAAAAAATTTACAAATATTAAGTAACCTGCAGAAATGTTTCAAGTACAATATTATCAAACTTTTGTAAGTGAAAAATCTGCAAGTTATCTTTAAAGTTTAGTGCCACAAGTTGCTGTCTCCAGCTCTAGCTCACTCATGCTAACTCTCTCCTCACCCCTCTCCACCCTGTTCACTCTAGAAAGACAGAAAAAGATCAAAGTACATAAAAGATTAAGATTGGGAAGAGAAAAAAACACTAGCGCACACGAACAGCTCACACAGACTCATACACCTGACGCAAAAGGCTGCGCTGGAGACGAGACAAGCAGACAGTGCGAGAGATGAAGATGGAAGCGAAAGGAAGCCTCCAGTGTCCCACCTCCCCCATCCCCACCTCCTTCACCTACACACAGCCCTAACTGATGGGACACACACATGCATGTGCATAAACACACACAAAATGGGCAGACTGTGTTGTGAATGTAATAAGAGTCAATTAAAGGATTATGACATTGAAAATTTTGTTTGGTAAACTCTTGGCTACAGTTATGTCAGCATAACTTCAACAGGTTGGCTTGGATGATGATGAAAAAGATTCTGGATGACTTGATACATGTGGCTGGTGGTATGGGGATAAGTCTGTAGTTTTGGGTGGGGATTTAAATGGACATGTGGGTGCAGCAGTTCAAGGATATGAAGGCACATGGGGGATGCACATATAGTATGAGGAATGTGGAAGGGGAAAGGATACTCAAGTCTGTGTAGGCATGATTGTATGATTGTATGCAACTTGCTTTTTGAGGAGAGAGTAGGTTGATCATATACAAGTCTGGGGATGATAATAGCCAGACTGACAATTTCCTGGACAGGAGGGCTTATAGGAGGTTAGTGAAGGATATTAAAGTTATAGGGAGCGAAGAGTGTGTGCAGCAACACAAATTACTAATATTTGACACAGTACTAAATGAGTGGGTAGTGAAGAAAAAGACCTGTGCACCCAGGAGGATAATCGTTGAAAAAACACGCAGTAAGGGATGCCGTCTATTGTGACATGAGTATAGTAATGGCTGAACAGGGAGCTGTATAGAGGTGTTAATGAGTACCATAGAGTTCTCAAGAACAATCACTTGACAGTTACTGATTCAGTGTGTGGTTGGACAGGGGACCCTGTTGGACATAATGTAACATGATGGTGGAATGAGGGTATAGAAGCCACAGGTGAGAGGAAAAGAAGACTTTCCTGGGAACAGAGGAGGGATGGAAACTGAGGAACATTTGGCTACAAGCAAAGGGCCAGAAAGGAGGTATGCAGAAAAAATCTGAGTCACAGTGACATTTGTTATATGACCTATACAGTGCCAAAACGAAGAATGTGGTATTTAAGGTGGCAAATCAGATGGAGATAGAAAACAGTTGATATCATAGGTGGCCAGTGTGTGAAAAATTATGAAGGAGAGAGAGTGGTGGAGAAAGAGTGGTGGAGAGTGAGTGGTGGAGAGTGAGGATTATGACGCCTGGAGAAAACATTATAACCGGCTGCTGAATGAAGAGTTTGACTGGAACATGGAAGGTTTGGAGTCAGCTGATCCAGTGTTTGGCCCTTGGCCTTTGATTGACGCTGCTACTGCGAGCAGGACAACAGGCAGGATGCAATTAGAGAAGGCAGTGAGTGTGTTTGGGTTGACTGCTGTCATGTTGAAAACCTCAGGAGATACAGGAATGGGTTTAGTTACTGATTTGATAAATTTGATAAATATGAATGTGTTTTCGGGATGACTAAAAAATGTGATTGTAAATGTGTACAAGGGGAAGCGTGATGCCTTGGAAAGAGGAAATTATAGAGGCATAAAACTTTTGGAACTGATGATGAAGGTAATGGAAAGAGCTTTAGAAGGTATGATAAGGGAAAGAATGAATACTCATGAGATGCAGCTTGGGTTTGCACCAGGCAAAGGGACAACTGATGCAACATTCATTGTCCAGCAGCTTCAGGAAAAATATATGGGAGTGAAGAGGGAGATGTACTTCGTTTTAGTTGATCTGGAGAAGGAATTTGACTGAGTTCCTCGGAAGGTGGTGCAGTGGGCAACGAGCATGCTTGGGATCGAGGAGCGGCTGATTAGAGTGGTCATAGCCATGTAAATGGGTGCTCACACCCAAATGAAAGTCAATGGAGGTTTGGGTGATGCGTTTCCAGTGAATGTTTGCATGCAGCATGGATCAGTCTTGAATCCCTTAGTATTTATCAAGGTGCCTGCAGCTCTCTCACGGGACTTCAGAAATAGCCTCCCACAGCAGCTGTTATATGCTGATGACAATGTTGACTGTGGGAAATGAAAGGGAAGTGAAGGAATGATTTAGGAAGTGGAGAGCCGGAATGGGGCACAAGGGTTTGAGGGTGAATTTGGGCAAAACAAAAGTCATGATATCTAGGTTTGGTGGTGGTACAGTCAAAACGGAGGGAGTGTGACCATGTGCAGTTTACCACAAGAGTGTGGAACGTAACTCCATCTTCTGCAATGTTTGTGAGAAGTGTGTGTGTAAGAGACGCAGTGGGATAAGAGGCAGGATGCAAAATAATGTTGATTTCATGTATGCAATGTGTCGGGATGAACATGTGCAGATTGATATGCGTGAAGGTATTAAACTTCCTGGAGAGTCTCTTGAATGTATGGAGGAGTTTTGTTATTTGGGGGATATGTCATGTGCTG
>JAGKTI010040971.1:0-10320 GCA_018397915.1 Birgus latro
GAAATTGTTTCCATGTAAATCACCCGAGCCATCCCACCGCTGCCACCACGCCATTCTGCGCTCCACATTTTGAGGCTGGAGAGAATACCCTGGCTTTATTTTCCATTTTACATATTTATTTACTCTGCGTAGATTGATTTACGTTTTATATGACGCCAGAAGAAAAATTCAAATCCATTCCCAACGATGAGGTATTATTTTTGGCTTATTCATTCCGCTATTAGACGATTTTTATTCGATTTTGGAATGACGTCTAACTGGGATGGGGTTAATGAAGGCTGTATCTAACTCTTCCAAGACCCGTATTATCGTCGGCTAAGGAAGCTCCCTGACACCTCCTCGTAAGTGATTTGATCTGCTTATAACACCTTGCCGTCCTCTTCTGTGTTCCTTAATTTTAATGTCACCACACTCAGCATAACGTATACAAAGATATTAGCCAGCCGTATCCAAACTAAAGCGGTAAGGAAGAGGTGTTAGGGAATTTCCTAACCAACGAGAATACGTCTTGGGCTCGTATTGTTGTTAGCTTACTAATCTCCCTAACACCTATTCCTTTGCGATTTATATTTGGATATGAGTGGTTATTTTCTATTTGTAAGTTATTTATGCTGAGTACGGTGATACTGGAAGGATTTAAATAACACAGAAGACAGTAAGGTGTAAGAAGCAAAATAAATTACTTAGTAGGAGGTGTTTGCAAAATAAATCGCTTAGCAAGAGGTGTTTGGAAGATTCCTTAACCAACGAGAATACGAGCCTCAGTTTTTAAAGTCACTTGTTAACTTAAGCAGCCAAAAATAGACCAAAATACAAATACGTCATCTGGCTGAAGGGGCTTTAGTGACTATTTTGTATTTTTTATTTGTCGTAGTCTGGGATGAGGCTTATAATACGTCGCAAGATAGACTGGAGTAATATTCTGACCTGCTATTATCAACAACGGTAAAAAAATAGGAACACCTTTTGCTATTTAATTCGTTATTACTTAGAAAACGGGATTAACTTTTACATTATGCGGCTGGGGGTTCGACAGCAAAATTTTATCCTGTTTTTTTTTCTATTAATCTCTTAGAAATTAGGTCATCCAGAATTGTTTATGAGCGTCTATCACAAGTTTATTGCTCAAGTTCTGAATTTCCGATTTTATTTCCCTTTTACATTCTCCAACTTTATCTTTTCCTGCATTCCCTCCTCCCCCCTTTTAATCCAATCTTCACCTTCCATTATTTTTCCCTCTTCTCTGCTATTCCCTTCATACCTGTCCTTTCTCATCCAGACTTTATCTACTTACATATCTCTACTTTCCTTCCCCAGCTCCTGTTCCTGCCTTGCTTTCTCCAAACACTTTCCAGCCATTTTTGCCCGCATCGAAAGACACCACGGGAATGAGAACAATGCTAGCTAGTCCTGCTGTTGTTGCGGTTGTCGTAAAAAGTTCTGATACATTTCTTAAACCTTAAACCCTAGAGAAACCATTTTATAACAACACCGAATATTCTCATGGCCCCTCTCAACCCCCATCACAATTCCAGCTCATCCCACCCATTTCTTTGCTCCCCATGCCCATTTTATAACGCCAACACTTCACTCGTTGGAGACATTTTAAAATAAAGCTTTTTTGTACTCAATTCAAAAATCCTACAACACCCATTTTTCAGAGTGTACTTTTCTGTGGCAGCCCCACCGCTCACCAACATTCAAGAGCACAACCCACTCAGTCTTTTGCTCAACACGCCCATTTCTCTATCCCCCATGTCGGTTTCAAGGCGGGACGAAGGGTGCGCAGTTAAATAATGTACTTGTTTCAACATTTGCTAGAAAGTCTCTCGAAGATAATAAAATCGTCTAGCTGTAGCAAAATAAAAATGAAACACGCCATTGAAAGAAAGGTTGTCCCAAGCTGAGGAAAAAAATAAATAAATAAATAACGCCTGGCCACGAGAAGATCAGAAATAAAGGCAGAATCGGATTTAAAAGGATGACAGTATTTTGCACCTTTCCATACTTATCCTTCTTCCTTTCCCTCTCATTTTTCAATATTCTTCCCTCTTCCAGCTCCCCTTTCCATGTTTCTCATCTCCCTGCAATATGCTTCTCTGTTGCTTCCCTTCTCTTCATTTATATTCCAACATCTTTATATGGTTTGGTATTGTTTTCCTCTCTTTTCAAATCTCTCTTCATTTCCAGTCCACAGTCGAGTTGCATATTGCCCTCCTCACTTAATGTTCTTATTTAATCTCTCTCTCTCTCTCTCTCTCTCTCTCTCTCTCTCTCTCTCTCCCCTCATCAACAACTGCACTGAGTGTGGTGGTATGTGGTGGCCATTCTCCCTCATTTCATCTCTCATATCTTCCCCTCCTTTTCCTCAGCTTTTTTCCCCTCTTACTTTTCTTCTCTCCTCATTTGTGCTCTTTCAGTCCCTCTCTTCTTCCTCTTCCTCCTTTTTCCTCTTTAATGAATGCTCTCTTATTTCCTCTCCCCCTTCCTTCCTTACAATCCTCCTCATCTCGTCAACTCCTTCATGTCTTATTTATCCCATTGTCCTTTCTCCTCATTTTCTCTTACCCTTCTCCTCTCCTCACCTACTCTTTCATCTCCCACGTGGCCACCTCGCCTTCCACCTCTCCTCATCCCCTTTCTCCTCAGTTTCTCCCACTTAAATCTTTTGTTATGCCTTACTTATCTCCTTTCCCGCTCCTTCTTCTCTTGCTTATACCATCCACTCCCTTTTCTTTTTCTTCTTTTATGTGTTCCCTTTCTTCCTTTTTTTAAATTACTTTCCTCTTTTCTTCATTTACTCCATCGTTTATCTCTTCCATTGCCCCCCCCCCCCTTTCCTTTCTTTTCCTCTCGCACGCCCTCCCAATATGCGTGTGTGTCCCCTCCTTTTTAGTGTCCTTCCCTCTTTTCTTTTTTCTCCCCTCTCTTTCCTCGTAATTTTCTCTCTCATCTTACACGGTTTCACTTAATTTCCTCTTCTAACATATTCCCTTTCTTGTCAAATGTTTTCCCAAAGTTATTATTCCTTTTCCTCTTCATTTTCTATACCTTATTTCTTTTCACACACAGGCTACTCTTTCTACTCTTTTCTCCTCTAGTTCTTCCTTTTCTTTGTTCACTCGCTCTATTTTTTTCTGATCTCTAATGTTCTTTATCATCTACTCTGATTCTTCCTTCAATAAGCGCTTCCTCTTCTCCCCCCTCCGCCTCTCTTCTCTTCCTTTCGTCATTTATTTTACTTCTATATTTATCCCTGAAACTCTTGCGTACAGTGCTTTTATAATCTGTCCACATTTTATTTTTCCTCTGCGTTTCCCCTTCCTTCTATCTCCCCTTTAACACCCCTCTTCTCCCACGCATTCCTGTGTGTTCTCTCCTCTCCTCTCTCTCTCTCTCTCTCTCTCTCTCTCTCTCTCTCTCTCTCTCTCTCTCTCTCTCTCTCAGCAGCCTGTCCCTCCTCTCAGCTCATTCATCTCCCTCCCCCTTCCTTTTAGTTTAGACATAAGGCAGATCATAATATTTTCCCCCGTCCATCTTATTATAAATTCATGTTAGTATCTTTTTACTAGACTCTGCTTCTATTTTAAGCCGGCCAGTATCCCGGAGTGTGTGGCTGGTGGGGGAGCATTTTTTTTTTTTCGTATGCATTTCCCAAGCATTTAAGTAAAATCTTTAGTATAATGAGTTTGTTTCACCAGATAAACTCGTCACTGGGCAATAGAATGTCTTTTATTTAAACATCTGATCACCCTTTATATGTACTACTTTCCGTGTGTTTTCCATTCTCCCTCCCTTTCCTTCCTTCCATCCTCCTCTTCACCCTTTCCTCTCTCACTTCGTTTCCTTTCCCGTCCTTCTCTCTCTTGCTTATCCATTGTTTTTACCCCGAGTCCCTTCTTTCCTCCTCCTCCTTCCTTTTTCCTTTAATCCCTCCCTTCCTTCTCGCACTTCATTCCTCTTTACAGTCCTTCCATCCCTCACCCTCCCCTCCCCTCCCCTCCCATCCCATGATTTCCTTCCTCTTTTCCTCTGACGCATCATCCCTCTTTCAAGCTTTTTCTTTCCTCCCTTATCTTTCATGCTTTTTCTTTCCTCCCTTATTCTAGTCATTCCTCCCTTCTTTTCCTCACGCACTCCATACCTCTCTCCCGTCCCTCCTTCCTTTACATATCCCGTTATTTTACCTTCCTTCCTCCTTTCCCTTCCCTTCCTTCCCTCCGTCCCTCTCACATGTTATCCCTGCTTCCCCTCCCTTTCTCTGCCCTAATGCCCCCTCCCCCCACTGTGAGGTCAGGCAGGCAGGGCAGGCAGAGAGCAGATTGACATAGGGCACCACGTGATTACTGGAACCCCCAACCACCCCTCTCACCCCTCCTGCCCTACCCCATCAGCCCCCATTCACCCCTCCCTTCTCCTCCTCCTCGTCGTAACCCCCCTCCCCTCCCTCCAGCCTCGCTCATCCCATTACAAACACATCCACTTGATTGCAAATTAGCCTTTCTCTCTCTCGCTCTCTCTCTTTCCACACACACACACACACACACACACACACACACACACAAGTAAGATGAAACAGAGTACTTTATATTCTCCTGCAGTTATTTGTGAAGACTCCGATGTTCACAAGTTTAATAATAAAAAATCACACCACTGAACCCCTGCTAACGAGTGATTAATTTCTGCCAGTGTTTTATGATCAATGGTACAGGTTGATACACGGTACATTAGGTTTACTGGACGACTCATGAAGTCTTTGCTCGACTCACTGTCATGGTGAACCGTGGAGAGGCAGACAGAAACATTTTAACCAGCACCATGATTTGTTTATTAAGAAGATATAAGAATGAGGCACACTCTACATGCGAAACACTGTCTTCCTGTGTACCCTGAAGAGATGGCCAAAATATACTGTAAGGTAATCACTCAAGTTTGTCTAAAAATTATGCAAAAAATAAAAAAAAAATACTGAGACTCCCTTGACCGTAGATACCACTCGCCAATGTGATAGCTTCCAGGATGCTTTACCTTTACGCCCGTCCTTCACGATGTTCTTCACATATTTTCCTATCCTTGAGAGATGGATGGTGGGCTACAGAGGGAAGGAAGGAATACTAAAGAACTGGCAACAAGGTACAAAATGGCTACATGGTAATAAGAGGGAGGGTGGCAGGACGAATAATTCAATTAAATGTGAGATGTAAAGACTCGGCGTTGATAGATCCGGCATTGGCAGGATCAAAGTACATTATGTGGGAGACCCTATCGAGGTGGCAGTGGTTTTCCCAGCCCCCACCACCCCGTTCTTTAGTCGCCTCGTACAACACGCAAGCAATTCGAGGGTAGTACTGCCCCTGTAGTCAGATAATCCCCCCAACACCAAGGGGGAACTGCAGAAGGGCAACTTCAGTCTGCAGTCCAGTGGGCTCACGCTTTAGATGAGTCTGTGGAAACAACAGTAGTAACAACAAAAACAACTATGGACCTCCTCTGATATTTCATTCAAACTAACTCCACAAGATATTCTTCGACAGAGAACGCCTATCATTCACAAGTTATTCCTTTTGCCGGAATTAAGGTTCCCAGACGTGAACAAAGTCGTTCCTCGTAAACTAGGATAATGTACGAAATTCCGTACTCAGTGGCAAAAATCACCTTCGATAGATTTTGGGCATTCACGGTGCCCTAGGCTTCTCTGGTGTAGTAAAATCGTTTGACGTTGGCGGAAATAAAATGAAAGATAACCTGCAACCAAAAGATTAATTATATATACACTATGACTATGTTTCATAAGCTTAGTGGTAGGTGGGGGCGCTCACCCTAAACTCACTCGATGTAGTGCTGCTTTCGGGTGTCTGCCCTTTCCTCTCCTCCGTCCTTCTTTCCTTCAATCCTCTTCTGTCTTTGTTTCCTTCATTCTTTTCTTGTCCTCCTGCTTTTGGGTGACTCTACACTGAGTGACAAGCCAGATGGTTTCCTGTACACCAGGAAACCATTTACTAAGCTGGGTGATAACCATATAACCAAATTTTGGCGCCTGGTGGATTAGTGGCTAATTACGGCGCTCCAATCGGATTGAGCCGGTGAAGGTTTATGTCCAAGGGATGGTTGGGGTTTATTGCTCACATAATGCCACTCAGGGATGAGTAAGGCTGGTCACTCATAAATGTCAGGACCAACTTAGCTAGCCTCGGGCTCCTACGCTCCTCTGTGGGGCGACATAGGCTTGGATGATGGATGGATGATGTTTCATAAGCTCAGTTTAAATCCTTCATTCCGATGACGTATCTGATACTTTATTCAGATCACCAGACGATTTATTCAGCTTCTGGAGAGACTTTTCGAAATGGAGGAGTGAGATACATAGCATTCATTATTACTAAATAAAATCAAATGGAAGTATCAAGACTATTATACGTCGTTAGACATGGAGTTAAGCCTTGCCCTTTAACACTTACAGTACAATGACGCTTTTTTTTTTTTTTAGTTTATTCTTCTATCTCTAGACGATTTTATTCAGCTGATCCCCCTCACTCCTCTGATGCAACTGTTTTATACTTACTACCTCCAGACGATTTTACACAGCTCAGGAAAGACATCGTAGTAAATTAATCAGACAAATCATCCTGCACTTCACTGTCATCATCTTAGAATCTTCCTTCATCCTTCAGTTCTGCTACTCGCCATTTTATACACGAACTTCACTGATATCGCTTTTATTAGTCATTTCCTCGCTTTCCTCTGACATCCGTTCAGTTCAGTCTCTCTCCTTTTCCTCTTTCTCCCCTCTCTTCCAGCTCTTCTTCCTCCTCGTTTCTTCTCTATTAAATTTACTCCTTATCTCGTTCATAATATTTCCTTACTCCTCTGTTCTTATCTTCCTTTTTCCGCTCTAGAGAACATCATCTTTTCCTTTCTTGTCTTTTCATTCTCTGCCTGGTCTAGATAAAATTCTCTTTTCCTTCTTTTTAATCTTTCCTTCCCTTGCTTTCCCTCTTCATTATATTCTCTCTCTACACCTTTCCGCCTCATCAGACTCCCTCCTACTCACACCCTGCCTGGGCAAACTCTCCGGCCTTTATATTTCAACTTGCACCTCTCCCTCAGGCTGCAAGTTTGCTATTTTTCTGCCTGTCCCGAAGAAGACTTTCCAACGCACTAACTATCGCCCCGTTATTTTGATACATTGTATTTCAGCTGTCTTCAAATATATCTATAACATATTATTTCTCCTTCTTTTTTTTTCGCCTATGCCTTGGACGTTTTTATTATTTTTATTCTTTTTCTTTTGTCTTTTTTTTTTGCTGTTGTTGCTCGGCCTGTTTATTTGCCTGTCTGTCTTTTAGCAATATTATGAAAAAAAATGAATAGAATGGCACCAAAACTGGAATATAACCGAGAACCATCAGAGGGCCAAAATGACAATTTTGGGCGAAAAAAGTCGGATGTGAAGATCATGGAAAAAACAATCGGATGGAGTTACATTAAACGTGAAACAATGACTGATAACTGTCTGAGGAATATGTTATTAAACTTCTGGCGAAAAGCGTCATAGGTCAAGATCATGAAAAACAAGAAAATTACTAAGTCACGCATATTTTACGAATGAAGCAACGCAGAGACATGGACCAAGACCATAATGTTCCTTACAGAAAGCCTTTCCCTTACGCTCTCTGGTTCTGACGTACGACCTTGGATTTTTGTCAATGAGTAAAAGGCAAAACTGACAAAATTTGGGCCTAAACCCTGAAACTCAACAAGAGTTACAACAAGAGTTAAGCGCAGTGGGTGTTCTTGTCTCCGTTGTCTTTCTGATCATCAGCATGAGTTCCGTCAAGAGCGCTTTACTGACAATTTTCTAATATCCTTTTAAAATTAATTCATTTTTCAAGGTTATGTTAAGTCTACCAACTTCATCTATCACCCAATATTCTTTGCCCTATCATTAACGTAAGGGCCCGGGGCTAGGTTATTAACTCCCGACAATGAGAGAGTGACCAGCCTCGCCTAGGGTACTTCTGAATGGCATTATGTGAGTAATAAACCCCAAACACTCCTTGGGTGTAAACTCTCATGGGTCCCACTCGACTAAACAGATCAAACGTCATTTGGTTGTATGGTTACTACTCAGTGAAGTAAATGGTTTCCTGGATTTCACAATACAGTCATTCCCAGCGTGACATCAGATGAAGTAAAGAATACTTTAAGAGTAATGAAGATGGGTGGTGGTGATGATATCACAGCTAATCTTATTAAGGATGCAGGGGACTTTGCATTCAACGAAATAAACACATTACCGAAATTTTCATACGTCAAAACTGTACCCAAGTCTTAGGAAAACGCATCTATAAAAAAAAAAAATAAAGAAAGAACCACCGTCCAGTTAGTATACAACCTATCGAATACGTACTTTTCACGAAAGTCCTAACAAATCGAATTAGTCAAACCTTAGATGCATACCAGCCAAGAGAAAAGGCAAGATTTAGAAGTGGTTACTCGAGAAGAGACTATTTTCAAGTTATTAATCTGGTGACTGGGAGAACGTCACAGTTTAAGTAACCTTTGTACATGGAATTTATTCAGAATGAGAATGCACTTGATACAGTTGAAACCGCTGAAGTGATGAGAGCAATTCGAGGACACGGTGTAGAAGAGACGTATGTATAAGGACTAAAAGATATTTACAGAAACAGCACGGCCATCATAAAACCCCGTAAAGACAGCAGAAAAGGTGTCAGACAAACAGACACAATACCACCCAAGCTATTCACTGTGTGCCCAGAGGACGTTTTAGGAAATTTAGATTGGGATGTCAAATTAACACAAATGGAGAGTGATTAAACAATTTTAGATTTGCAAACAACATATCTTTACAGTGAATCAAGGGAGGAACTACAAGAAATGACTGATGACTGGAAAGGGGAAAGTTTGAAGGTAGGCTTGAAAATGAACATGAAGACGAAGATTATGGTTAGCAGACATGTTTATTCCCGTCCAGTAAAAATAGATAATGAACTAGAATGTGCTGAGGTATAATATATATTAAGGACAAGCAGGTCAGCTAGTCCCAGTCCATGACAACGAAATCAAGCCAAGAAAAGGAATGGGATGAAGGACTTTTGGCAAACTAAATAACTACATGAAGGATAAGCAATTACCACTATGCCAAGAGAGACGGTCATTTCAAGCGAGCGATGTTTACTCAGTTGAGTTTGGAAATGAGTGACCGGCCCGACCCAGCCCGATCAGACCGTCATGCTAAAGAAACTAATAACTTTACACGTTAAGCAGAGCTGAATTTGTTTCTGCATGTCATACATTCATTCAATAAATAATATCATCAACTAAAAACTCACTCATAAATGCGTTCAGGAGCCCCTTGGAATCACGAGTTTTCCAAGGAAGTGTTCGGCTGTAATCGATGAAAGCCTCAATTACGAAATCAAATTCAAAAGATTTTCCGTCTTAATTATGTGTTTCTTGACATCAACTTTAGCAATTAAATATCGAAGGTTCCGCTTATAATTTTATGTCAGAGCGAAACTGTGATAACATGGAACTCACTCGCTCGTCACGCGCTCACAAAGAGCACTTTACTTGTAAAATTAGTGTGTCCTTCGTGTTCTAATTTTTGGCTCAGAAACTGTGAGTCTGCCAAAATCCCTGGGAAGTAAACTTGGGAGTGCTCAGAGAAAAATGAAAAGAATTACGTTAGGGGTCACATGGAAATACAAAAGAGAGCTTCCTGGATATGAGAACAAGTAGAGGATATAATCACAGCGATCAAAAAACAAATGGATGTGAGCAGGCCACGATCTTCGCAGAACAGATAATAGATGGACAGCCAAGGCAACTGAATGGCAGACCAGAAATGGAGTGAAAGGAAGAGACAGATAGACAGGATGAGATGGCTCGATGACAGTCGAAGATTCGCTAGGACTGGATGGAACAGGTTAACTGCTAATAGGTTAGAGTGAAAAAAGATGGGAGAGACAATTGTTCTGCAGTGGACTGACTTAGGCTGATGATGATGATGATGATGATGATGATGATGATGATGATGATGATGATGATGATGATGATGATGATGATGATGATGATGATGTCTGCATTGTTCCACCTGTGCACTCATTTCATATTTACCTGGCACTAATGTACGGATACAGATGTTGTTGTATGCAGACGGTCACTGTTCTTTTAAAACAATCGATACAAATGTTTCCTAGGGTTACGTCCATTTCATCACTTCTCTTCCTTATAAATTTTCATGACCTGGTCTGTACGATTATATTTTTATCCATTCATACTCCAGTCATTCAG
>JAGKTI010040973.1:0-10320 GCA_018397915.1 Birgus latro
GAGGCTGCACAACACTTCCTCCTCAGATCCAAAAATCCTCTCACTTCCCGTCCCCAGCGACCCACCAAAAATCTCAGGAATTGTTTACACGGCTCAGCTGATCGCGGCGGGCACACACAGGGATCCGTCACGGCGTCTACAGGGCCTCGAGTGGGTATTGTTGGCTGGAAGTGCCCGCCTATTGTGCCCCAGCCTCCACCATTAATCATAGACTCCGGCGGGGCAGTAGGCCAGACTTGTGTAAATAGGAGCAAATTATGTAAAGTGTGAGGAGGTGGAGGCTGGGGTGACGGATGACCCTCTGGCCGGGGATAATATGAAGGGTGGCCAGGTATGTTGGTTGGTATGCTTGGGTTGTCCATGTAAGGATACACGGGAATTCTTCTAGGCTTATGGTGATGATGATGATGATGATGATGATATACGCGTTGTTATGGAGCGGTTTGAAGGCTTTTTTGTTTCAATTACTTCCAATGAATTTGGGATACGTCTGACAGTAATGACAACTTTAAATATACAAAGAGAAAAACAAAATTTTGCATTAATATTGTACCGTCAAATAAATTACCATCTTAAGACTTCCATTTGTTTTTTTTACATCATTATATAAAGGCCTGTGACCAACAATGAAACTATTCGAACAGCAGCATATTTTTCAGAAGCCGTTTCCAACAAACATATATATGATATATTCGGTATTTTAATATATATAAAAAAACTAGTAACGATTACTGATATCAAATGAAATGTTAGTCGCTAATACCAGGCTTTTTATTAAACAATATTTTATATTTATTAAACAATGAGCTGTCTACATCAGGTCTAAGTAACACATTAACGAAACAAGCATTTTCAGAGGGATCAGAAAAATGCCTTTAGTGACAACAGTGACGCATATTACAGCACTCGTAAACCGGGGCAGACATATTTTCATTTTTTCAGCATATTAAGCGAGGTATTTGGAAATCACATTCACAGAGGTTTAGTGACCTTTACAGTGGCTGTGGCCTTGATGGTAGTGACAGTAGTAGTTGGAGGCAGACAAAAAATGACAGGGATGGAATTACTAAAGCTTTATTCGTATAATTAAGAGAAGTACTTGTGGTTAAGGTATTTAGGAAGACACTATATACAGATATCGCTACTGTTCATGAGACTTGTAGTGTCTGATAACGACACAGAAAATGGTAAGAAAAAACAGAGACAAGATTCTAGTGGTAACAGTACAAAGATTATTATTACTCGAGATACACTTGCAGCCTCTGGGAAAACGTACTAACGCTGACACCATTACACCTACCTCTCCTTCAGTAAGATTTGTAATTTTAGTGGCAGTAGTAAAAAAAAAAATACTAATAAAAGTATTCACAAAAGTAGTGGCAGAATTAGTAGCGGCAGAAGTAATAGTGTTGGCGATTTTAGCAGCAGTAGTACTAATATTTGCAACAACTGATGCGAGAGAAACTATGATAGCAGTGATATGAACTGACGGTGTCCCTTTTATTCCCCTTCTCTTCCATCTGTCTATCTCGCTTCCTGGCTGTATTCTTCTGCTGTATGTTTTCTTATTGCCATCATTTCGTCTAGTTCTCTCTCTCTCTCTCTCTCTCTCTCTCTCTCTCTCTCT
Source organism: Birgus latro (assembly GCA_018397915.1). NCBI lineage: Eukaryota > Metazoa > Arthropoda > Malacostraca > Decapoda > Coenobitidae > Birgus > Birgus latro. The sequence continues at coordinate 1,628 of JAGKTI010040973.1, forward strand.
CTCTCTCTCCCCAGTAATAACCTCCGCCAAGGAGGTTATGTTTTCACCCCTGTCCGTTTGTTTGTTGGTTGGTTGATTTGTTAGCAAGATTACACAAAAACTACTGGACGGATTTCCACGAAACCTGGTAGAAGAATGGGGCTTGACCCAGAATAGAGTCCATTAAATTTTGGTGCGGATCCGGGTAAAGGTGCGGATCCAGGATTTTTTTTTCCTTTTCTTTAACATTGCAAGATAGTGCGTTTTTGAACATTTTCGTAAACTTTTCAGTGAATATTGCATGGATCTTGATGAAAAAATCAGGCATATTTAGGATGTTGGTATCTACGAATGTGTACAGTTTGGCGCGGATCCATATAAAATTCCGGATCTAGCGGATTTAAATATGCTTTTATAGGGAGGCAGTCTTTTTCCAGCTGCATGTTGGGCCTTGGTGGAGGTATGCGCTCTACTGAGTGTCATTTTAGTTATTCCTTTTACCTTCACTCTCCACCGTTCCCACGAGCTTCTGTCCTCCTTCGCTATCCTCCTCCATTACTTCAATTTCTTTCACTTCCCCCTCACTAATCAACTCTTATATCAACTATCTATTTTTTTTTTTTATATCTATCTACCTGTCTATCTTCATTTGCCTACCTATCTATATGTCTGTCTACCTACTGCCTGATGTTGAATCCTGAAAGAGATGGCTACGACCGCACGACCTCTAGACCTTGTTCTGCTTGTCCCTACTCAGTGAACGACCTCCTCTCCCACGACACACCACGCTCACTCAAAATTCACTCCATCACTTTGTCCTTACAATTCATTCTTCGCCCACATCCTCCTTCTTCTCCATACAAATCCTCTCTCACTCCTTATTCGTTCAAAATAGCCAAAGCCACCCACCTTCCTTCGAAACGTTCATCTAATTTTACCCTTACTATTTCTCTCTTTCCCCTTTTCTTTTCAATCTTCTGCCGGTAATTATTATCTACTTACTCCCACTTCTATTCACTTTTCTTGCTCCCTCCAATTTTCTCTCCCTTCCTCCCTCCAATATTCTACGATCAATCACCATCTTATATACTCCCCTGCCTCCCTCAACCTTCTCTTCCAATCCATCAACTCCTCCTTGTCTCTCCCAACTCTTTGTATCACTCAGTCTCATTCCCTCATCGCTCATCTCTGTCCCCCCTCATCTCTCTCCATCATTCAGTCACCTTACATCGTTCTTCCCTCCCCTCCCCATCCCCTCCATATCCCTCCCCCTACCACTAAGCAACCGTCTCCCCTCCCCTTATATTCCTCCCCTCACCTCTATGCCACCCCCACTTCTCCCCCTTATATCCATCTCCCCCTTTAAGCTACCCCATTACATTCTCTCCATCACTCCATCTCCTGGCACTCTTCTTCCTTCCTTCTCCCATCCCCCTCTATATCCCTCTCTCCATTTCCAAACCCATATCTTCCCCTTCCGTTCCCTCTCCCTCCAGTTCCTTTTACATTCCTCTCACTCTCCAAACTACCTCACCCCCTCCCCTCCATCATTATACTGCCCTCCACCGTCTTTTATTCCCCTTCCCTCTCCTCCTAGTCAGATCTCCCTTTCCCTCTCCCCTCCAAGCCACATTTTTCCTCTCCCTTCTACATCTGTCCCCTTTTCCATCACTTCACCTCCTACCACCGACCTTCACTCCCTCCTCCCTCACCTCCAAGCCACCCCCTATGCTTTCCACTCTCACACTTTTTAAGCCAAACTCTTCCCCTCCCTCTCCCCCTCCTCTATGCCATTCCCTTCCTCTCTCCCCCTTACCTCCTTCAATCACCCCATCGCTTCCCCTCCATCACTCCATCTCCTTCCACGCCCTTCAGTCTTTCCCTCCCTCTCCTCCTCACGCTCTCCCCTCGTTACCTCCAAGCCAACCCCCTCACCACTTCCAAGCCACCCCTTCCTCTCAGTCTTTCCTCCATCACTCAATCTCCTTCCACCGCCCTTCAGCCTCTCCATCCCTCTCCTCGCCCCTGCCCCCAAACCAACCCCCTTACCCCCGAGCCAACCCTCTCCCTACCTCCTTCAAGCCATCCAACAGCCTTATGACTAAAGAATGCCGACCTAATTGACAGGGGAGAGTGATTGTCGAGGCCGCTCTTTTAATTGGTGCCTGATCTCAAATTCCTCACTCGTAAACGGTGATGGATTTTTCACTCGATCTGATGCGTGACTGAGATTATACGGCCCGGAAAAACTAATTGTCATTTATCTGGTTTTTATTTCCATTAGTATATCTGTCTAATTTACTGAAGTGGCGTAAGAATGCTTTTATCATTAGTTGTATACCTGTCTGATTTAGCTTGAGGTGAGGCAGGAATGGCTGTTCTTATTTTTATTTACTGCTTTTTTTTCGTTTTTTTTTTTCCTGTATGACTTGGTGTTGATGCTCCTGATAATACTGCGTTTAATTACCGACGCGCGTCACTGCATGCTCAGGCGCGTGTGTCTAATCGTTGTTTTAATTATAGCCACGAGTTTCTCAGGCATTTTTCAAGCACAGTGTCATCATCGGAATCATTACACTAATCTCGTTCTTATTTATATAACTAGAAAGAGCAGAATCTAGAAAAGGAAAAGGGGAATGCTTAAAGTAGGAGAATAAGCGTCAGAGGACAGGTAAAATGCTTAACACCTCCTCTTTTGCTGTACATACCACGCATATACGAATTTTGGCTACACACTGCAAATTCATAAGGGAAAATGCATTTATTATACCTTAAAACGACTTAATGAATCTGTTATTGTATCCTCTCGCATTGTTTCTTTTACAGTAATGCATCTATACAAAAAACATGGCATATATATACAGCATGTGATACAGGCTACTTATAAGCTGATGAGTTTCTATATATTTTCTGCCAGGCCTTCGCACATTCCCTCAGCACAGCAGCCAATACCCACATCCGCTGACCACCCAGGCAAATCAGTCAGGCTTGAATGGTAATCGCCCAATCACGTCATAATAGATCAATAACGACGGTGTGTAGTGTGACCCTTGGTGTATGGAGCTCAGCACACACACACACACACACACACACACACACACACACACACACACTTACCAGTCCTCCCCTTCACTTTCCCCATCACCCTCGCCAATAACAGTATAGGTCAAGGTAGAGAGGAAAAAACAGAATACCAACAAGAAATTTCAATGGTCATTTCCACATCAATCCACTTTTAAGGAAAAACAAATATAAGTCTTTTTCTTGATGTTGGGAATAGTTTTCACAACGATCAGTCTTAAACTACACTCTCAGATCGTCGTCATCGTCATCCTCCTTCTCCTCCTCCTCATCAACATCATCATCATTATCATCATCATAACCCTAATTTCATCACTATAATTCTCTTCCATTTAGTAAAAGCTGGGTACGCAGGATATAAAAAGAGAAAAAGAAAATGCATAAGTATGAGAACCAGTGCTTAGTGAAGTATTTTATGCATCCATTTACTCGGTTTTTAAAGCTCATCAATCTGCCTGAAAAAAAATATATATATATTTTTTTTAGATTACGAGGTACGGCTCACGCAGCGAACAGAATATGGTGATAATGACGATCAGATTAATGGGGAACAATAATGGTGAAGATGGTTTTATTTAAAATACTTTACCTGGTTGGAGTTTTTCATCTGTCCGACATGCATCCAAAAATGTTCTCTACCGAAAAAAAAAAAAATGAAATAACAATTCATTCCTTTTCGAACGAAGTCACAACTGCACATACATTACGAAATGTATGTTCTAAGCTTCATACCTGTCATGGCACTGGAGGTCTTATTGGAGATCGCCACGAGAGGGCATTATTAAGCTGTATACTCGCAAAATCGCCTGATAGTGGCCTTAGAAAAATCATCATACTGAAGGAGTTACTGGGGATAGTTTTTAACTTTATCGCTACAAGAAGTTTGTCCAAACCTGCATAAAATTGCCTGGGTGTAGCGAAAACAATCATCACTAATGGGATATACGGACATAGTTTTAGCCCATTAACTATTACAAGGTTTCTTCTTACCTGGGCAACATCGTCTGGTGACAACTAAAAGAGAGGAAAAAAAAAACATACTGAAGGAGTTACTGGAGACAGTTTCTAATCTCATCACTTTTAGAGGACATAGCATAGCGGTAGCAGGAAAAAAAAAAAAAAAAAGGAAAAAAATATTATACTAAAGGGGTTAACTGATCAACCCATCCTTCCCCTGACATCCAGCCCCAGAGTTCATGAAGAGTGACCGCAAATAAAATAAATAAGTGATCTGTTATTCTCACTGCCGTAGTCTCAGCTACCTCAAGCTTCCTGCCTTCATATACTCTATTTTTTCACCCCATACTTGGTTTTCCTCTCCTAATGCTCGATGTGTTCGTAACTCCTTCAGTAAGATGACGTTTACAATATAACTCAAGCTATCGCCGTAAGCTTTTATTCAAATTAGGAAACAGAAAATAAGATCAAAGAAGTCAGAGGCAATTTCCACTACTCTCAGTAAAATAATATCTTTAAATTTTAATTCCTACAGCCCTAGACGATATTATAAAGCTCAGGCGAGACCTCTGGTAATGAAGGAATCCGAAATAATCTACATTAGTCCACGTACATAAACTCTTTCAGTATGGTGTTTTATTTAATTATTTATTTTTTCTTCTTACTACCTCCAGACGATTTTAGTAAGCTGAGGATAGACTTTTTAAAATAGAGGTTTTTAAATAGCCATGATAAATCCCATAATATACGGAAGGCCTTTCCAGCGTTAAATAAAATCGTCTGGTAGCGGCAAGAATAAACTACACAAGATGTCACTAGGATTTAAATGGTACTGTTGTATTCAGCTTAGGAGACATCCTTTTTAATGACTGGGTAGGAAAGTCTCCCTTTATCCTTTCTACAAGGAATATTTTTTGGTTCATTGTTGCTACGGGCAGACGATTTTATTCTGCCTAAGGAGACGATTCGTGTAGTGAGGGGATTAGAAACAGTCTTCCCAGCAGTATACGATGGCGTCTTTATGTTAACTTTGCTACCGCCAAAATATTATTTTCAGTGTAGGGATGACCCCCCTCATCGTGAAGGGGAAGGAAACTTTCTCCCTTAACTCCCCCTTCACTCTATCAATCTCTTTTTATCTATCTATCTATCTGTATCTTTTTACAGCCAGATGATTTTATTAAACTTAGGAAAAAATACTCGTAGTGAAGGGATCGTCAATAATCTCCCTTAATCCCTCCAGCCCATTGGCACCACGTACTGATTATTCTCGCTACCGCCATTCTATTATGCTTTGGGGAAAGCCTCATCTTTCCGAAATAACCTCCTTTAAGTATGATGACACCATTTGTATATTATTCTTGCTTTTCAGTGAAGAGCAGAAAAGAGCCTCCCTTAACATCTGCCAATATGCTCTTTGTTTTACCTCTGCTACCGCCATTGTATTTGATTCAACCTGTGAGCAGACCCCTTAGGGAGAAGGGGTGCATTCTTACCCCTGGAGCCAGTGACCATTGCCCCCCCTCCCCTTACCATCCCCCAACCCCCCTTCGGCATCCCTTTCATATGAGTCTGAGGGCAACAAGAACAACAAGAGCGATATCAATAACGTATGCTAATGAGTCAATAACGTATGCTAATCAGTCATAATCTCTCTGTATTCACCCCTGCGCTAAACATGAGCCCATAAAGTCGTAACCAACGTGGAAGGGCATTTATCAGACGGTCTCTTCTCGGTGAATATTTAATGCTGTTGTCTGGGGGGGAAGTGAGAGAGAGAGAGAGAGAGAGAGAGAGAGAGAGCGAGAGAGAGAGAGAGAATCATTACTAAGACAAAAAATAAAATCCCTGTGCTGACAAAGATACCTAAGTTATTTTACCTATATTAACGTAGAATTACAATGACACTCTTTATCAATGCTCAAGATACGCTCTTACATATAGACCTCTTGCTTCGCCACGACGCGTCACACGAAAAAAAAAAATCCTCACCCGGAGCACACTGTCCACCCGGCGGTCATGTGCTGCTTCTTACTCCCCAGGATGAGGAAATAGATAATTAGTCAGCAAGGAAGGGAGAATTGCAGGGGAGGAAAAAACAGTAAGAGCGAGTCTGGGTGTAACTCGTCAAAAAGAAACCCCCCCATCCCTCCCCGTCTCCGCCACAGCAGAGGGCTCTTATAATCTGAGAACTCTTGACTGGCAATACTCAGGCCAATTTAAAGAGCGTGGCAAAAGCTGACAGGAAAAGAGCGTGTTAGTCTATTCATTTACCCAACACTTTAATGGTATAAACATTATCCAGGCGCTTTCTTTAGTTAGCCCTGTCTCATACCTAACACGTTAAGTTACAGCCCAGCTCATTGGCCGGCGACAACTGGTGTGCTCCGCCCCTAAAGTTGAGAGAAAGCATGACTGGCTGGCATGTGTGAGGTGGGAGGAGCGTTGTTGGACTCCGGGATGCTGGGTTGTGATAAGTGCCAGTCTGTGTGGAGGGTGTACAGTTGGCTGCATTAATCTGCTCACGCCGGTGTGTTTACATTATGTGCTGCTGCCATGACCAGTGTGCCGTGAACTGAGTGCCGCCCCGCGAGTGCCGCTCATGTGCCACATCGCAGTCACCCGCCCCTCAGCCCAGTCGCACCTCTGAACATAAGACAATATACCCCGCTGACTCACGCCATGTCCGGGGCAACAGTCAACTCTGGCGTGGGCGACAAGCCGCAGTCCGCCTTCAGTGCCGTCGTCAGGAAAAGTTTCTCGTCTTTCTCAGTAGACTCTATCCTGAGCGGAGGAGAGTCCCGGACGGCGCGGCACAGTGAGGAGGGTCAGGAGGGTCGTAGTTGCCCTGGTCCCACCCACACGCATAACCACACTACAGACTTTCTATTGCGGGAGGACCGGCCCGCGGACTCCTGTAAAAAAGATCGGGAAGCAACGGAGCGGACGTCGCCGCCTCCGCCGGACTGTGAGGACGAGCGGGAGGAGGACATCCACGTGGACACAGACACCGAGGACGAGAAGGAGCGAGATGGGTGTGAGCGTGTGCCGGCCCAACCCATCATCAGACCCACCGCCTTGGGACCCCTGCAGGACCCGCGCCTGGCCGCCCTGGGTCACACGGGCCCGCCGCCCCCGCACTCTCTCCTGCCGCCACACCTTCAGACGGGGCTGTGGCCCTCCCTCCCTCTCCTCCATCACCAGCTCTCCCTTAGGGCACTCAGCAGTAAGTTCATCGTGCCTCCTGCTATCTCTTATTTAATTTATAGTACCACACTGGTGCCGCCAATTTACCCCTGTTGCCTCACAGCTCCAGTACCTAGGGCAACAATATTTATCTTTTGTACCTGTTAGTATGTCTGTATGATGGAAGTGTTATCAGAGTAATGGCGTGATGCAGGCAGTATGTGTGGCGCCCCCCGCTACCACTAGCTCAGTAAGTCAGTCCCCCCTGCACCCCAGCCGTTGACTGTGTGCCACCTCGCCCCCACAGAGACACCTGAGCCGCCACGCTTCACGGGACCCATGAAGGTGACACTGAGGAAGCATAAGCCCAACAGGAAGCCCCGCACGCCCTTCACCACCCAACAGCTGCTGTCGCTGGAGAAGAAATTCAGGGAGAAGCAGTACCTCAGCATCGCAGAGCGGGCAGAATTTTCCGCCTCGCTGAACCTGACGGAGACGCAGGTGAAGATCTGGTTCCAGAACAGACGCGCCAAGGACAAGCGGCTGAAGGAGTCGGAGATGGAGCGCCTCCGCCTAGCCTCCGAGCCGCTGGTGCCTCCCAACCCTTTCCTGCCGCCCGCCTCCCTCCTGCCGCCCTTCCTGCTCAACAGCCCCTTCGTCCAGAGCATGCGCCACCCCCTGGGGCCTCCCACTGTGCCGCCGCCCACTGCCTCACCGCCCACTTCACACTAGCACCAGGTCTGTCCCTAACTTGTAGGTAGCGGCCGATGCTAGTCACCAACACTTGAACAGGCGTCAGTGGTCTCCCTGGCTCACCACACACACACACAAACACACACACACTTTATACCTGAAATCACCACACAGGACCTTCCTTTATTCCGCACATACCAATTTTCTTCTCACATGAATTACCACAATGGACTACTCACATTAGCACTCAAGCAGTCTACATGTCTATATATTGTACCACACTTTACCATCACGCAATCATCACATTATTCCATCTTACACCGCATAACGCTGCCTACAATACCACATAAATATTCACTCCCCCCACCAAAACACACCAGTTCTATCCAACATACCTTAAAACAACACCACACACTTGGGACACGCCGCCATCCCACACCACACAATACCACACTGACCCCTAAATCTGATAGTATATATTTTGTCTTAATCAATCACCAGTCGATTTTATTTAGCCAAGGAAGGATTGATGAATGTAATAAGTTACTCCTCAAGTTCATAAAGTTTCACCCAAAGCTGAATAAAACCACCTGCAAATCCCAAGAATGAAATGAGGAATACGTCATCGTACTGAAAAGATTACTCCCACATTTCATATACTTTGAGCTCATGTTTTAACTGCTTTCGAGATTTTAGAATACCTTTTAGCTGTTTATTTTGCTTTCTCTCCGCAGCGTCACTGAAGCAAACAGCGACGGTACTAAAAGTATACAAATAACACGAAAGAAAATATCAGG
>JAGKTI010040974.1:0-10319 GCA_018397915.1 Birgus latro
TATATATATATATAGGCATTAGCCTATATCTCATAAACACAATATGCATGATGTCGTGTCTGCTGGAAACATCCACAGCTTCTCACCAGGAATGTCAATTAACATCCACAATCTCGTTGTCTCAGACCATCAAGAATCCTTAACATATGACGTTTTTCAAAAATTCTTGTAGCCCAGACAACCAAGAATTTCATTACTTATTCAAATATGTGGAAGTCCATGTGAACAGGATATCTATCAAACACTACTACCTCACCAAACATCCTTTCCAAACTGTGTATAATGTTGGAGAGATTCTCTTCATATCAGAAAAGGGAGAAAGGGGCTAGCGAGAAGGCCCGACACTAGGATCATTAGGAGACAATGGCCATTATGCTGAGTTACGCTGTAAATCACTATTCGATATAGCTGTACAATAAAACTCCATAACCCAAGAGTGCTGTAACTCACCTCATTGATACTATATCTCACGACTTCATTGTGGCTGTGCTTAACGATCCATAATCAACTTCCCTTTCTCCCTACAGGTATCTAAAACCACGCTATCGAGATTGGTGGCAAGTGGTAAACTATGACAAAATACACCTTGCGAGTTATACAACGCTCGTCGATATTAGTTAATACGTTCGTCGATATATGCAGCAGACTACTCTCCTGAACTGCTGCAAAGGTAAACTACAGTATCTACCTCACTACGTTCATTGAGAGTGGTGGTGAGCTGTAAACGAAGCCAATTAACATCTCAACCAAAGCAATCAAACAAACAAGACTAGCTCCTAACTACCTCAACCACAACGCCACGAATTATGAGAAACAATAGCAGCGATAAACTACGTCTATCGACAACTCTACAAGCTTACAAGTTAATCTCAACAAGAAAGGGAAATCAAAACACTACAAGTTAAGACGACGTGAACACAGAAAGGAGAAGCGACAAACAATAACAAGGAAAAGTCAGAAAGGAGGAAGTGCGCTAGCAATGTTGACCCAGCATAGTGAAGTATCAACACAGCTGAATCCTCCAACCTCCACCACGATCTCCACCTTCTCCACCATGACCCCCACCACCATCTTCTCCACCAGGACCCCCACCACCATCTTCATCACAACGACTACCACAGTGAGGCAGCGACTCAGTAGTGCATCATAACACGTTAGTCAGCCCAAGTGCCTGACAACACCAGCCTATCATCCTGCACCTGCCAGCCTGCCTGCCTACCCCAGTGACGACATCAGGTGCAGACGCGTTCATACCAGGACCCTGACCTACCTCAAACAAACCCTACTAGTGAAGTGTGTGACATCTAGCCTCCACCATCAGGAAAAGTAGAGTGAGTGTCTTGACCCCAGATGTAATCAACAATCAAACAACACCTCTCTCGTCACACCACGACTGTATCTCCACTGCTTGTCTAGTGAGCTGATTTATTCTAACCAAGGATGTATTAATTAACAATTCACCACTTACATAACTATCCATAAAATGCTAACACTTAGTTAACGAACCAAGTAATTATATATATTCATCATAAATATTACAAACTACACAGTGAGAGACAATTACACAATATACACTGACACATGTGTTTTATAATTTTAACATTATAAGCAATCAAGAGAAAGGCAAAACATGATTTAGTGTGTAATCCCATTATGCTAAGCAGAGTTCCAGTATTATTGCCCGAAGGGTCAACATTAACAGTGACAAATACCTTGACACAGACACCAGGAAACGATCAACAAAATATGAATTCCTAAACACCATCAAAGACAGAAGAACAAGAGGAAAACTAAACTCAGGAAACAAAACATACACTAGATAAAGAACAGCAAACAGATACAATATACACTGAAGTAAATGATGATGACACTTGGTCAGAATTTTCAGATGTAGGTAGTGAATTTTATAAAAATTTACCACCAGTTTACTATAACTTAGACCATAGAGTATTTAGGTCAGGAAAACATATAAATTGCCTTTAAATGATGACTGCAAGAAAAACACTGTAAAGATGGCTAATACAGATGCAGCAAGCACAAGTGAATTACCTTGTCCACAAAATACAAGTAATACTCCATTGCCAGTGTATATTTGTCATGAAGACAGTGAACTACCAAAATTCTCTGGTACAGAAAAAGACAAGATTGACATAAACACACTTACTGAACAGTGTCAGCAGTTTTTCATTAAGAGACACATTACAGATGAGATAAGAAAAATAGCTGTTTTTCAGCTAGAATACACCAAGAACGATGCCCAGCTGGCAATTTGCTCAGGTCAGACAAGCTGTTGAGAGCTTCAACATTCGAGCAATTTAAGACAGAATTTCTCAGGAAATTCTCGGGAGGCAAGAATTTTCTTGGTGGTATAACCCCAGAATTACACAAAATTGTAGACCTACTTAGGCAAACACAGTCAGGCTCAGATCTAGGGAAAATAACAGCAGATAATTCCATTATTAAGAAGACCTTGTTATCTAGTCTAGAAAACTCAGATTGGGTCACAGATGATAGTAATATGTCACCAGTGCATGTTGTTGACATAATTGGCTACGTATCAGCCCTATGCCAATTTCCTGAGGGGTGTTGAAAATTGCCAAAACCATCCCTTATAATCCAGGGATGTGTTTACTAGATTTATTTATGAGGTGGAATTAAATTGCAGTAAAGCTGGTGTGACTGACACATCACAGGCCAACAGGACCGGGATCAAATTGCCAGAAACCGTAGCAGGAATAAATAAGTTAAGTCCTTGGACCATAGACAATCTCGTCCAGTACAGAAACAAACACAGAGTCAAGTTAGCTCAAGGACTCGTTCCCACACACCAGGCAACAGGGCAGTACAAAAGTCTGACCAAAGTCCCAGTAGACATCGATCAGCACACGCAAATGGAAGATCACCTCATAGGTTGAACTCAAGTAACACTATTACTACTGTGCAAAACCTGGTCACACAAAATCTGAATGTTACATTAACCCGCCCAGTCCCCCAGACGTATGATGCACGTCACAACTTTTTTTTCACTCTGAGACCTACCGACGTGCATTGTACGTTAGTCAATCCAATCGCAAGATTCGTAGTTTGCACATTTTTAAAGATTTGCAGGTGATTTTTGGTAGGCATATGTGGGAGACCTTCCTCTACCCCCAGCCAGGCGGCAACACTGCCTGACCCTGTGCACCCCCCCCCCCTCGGGGAGTGTGCCATTTTCTTGCAACTCATTTATTAGCAGTTACCTGGTCAGTAAAGACAAGTAGCACGACAGTCTCTCTGATCACGAAATTCAAGGCGAAAGTAATTCCTGATGTGGAGGACAAAGATTATGTGGCACCAGGGTTAGTAATGAACAGAAGTAATGAGGAGGTAACCGCCAAGTTAGGTGCAATATGTTGATGTATTTGGTAAGGGAACAACGCTTATATTGCCTATATTATTGTGTGAAAAAGCAATATACTCTTGTACTACATATAAATTCGTACCAAGTAAATAAATACCTACGAGACTGTGTGGTTTTGGTTGTTTCCCTCGCATAGGGATCGTATTTTATGGAGCGCAGCATGATATAAAACGGTAGTCAGGTGAGGGATCTCTTGCCTGATTAGAATAGTTTTCACTTCAGGTGAGCGCTTTTTCGATGAATTTTCGATGTTTCTCACTAAAACAGAAGGTTTGAACCAAAGAAAGACAGGTTGAAAATTGGTCAGATTCTGGAGGTGGGTTAGGTCAAAAAGCAGTCGAGACTGGGCGGGCTAACCCAAGGCGTCCCATCAACGTATGGGTACGTTGTGACGTTTTGTCACAGCTACACCCATCGACGTACCTCATCCACTCACCTCTCAGCAGTGACCCAGGTCAGACATGGCGTGCCGAGGCCTCTCAGACGACCAGATTCAAGCCGCCCTTTGAAGCCTTCACAGGCGACAGTGATTCGCTGGTCGATGATGAGGTGGTGGATAAAGGTTACGTCCAGCCTGAGGAGGAGGAAAGCAGTAGGAGTGATGAGGAGGTCCCTTCACCAAGAAAGCAGTGCTACGTAATGTACCGCGCTGCTAGAGAGGGCCTCCCAGCACCTAAACAGTGTGGTAAGACCTCTATTGAGCCACTACGTGCTATAGAAGGCGAAAGTGAGGACAAGGACAAGGACGAGGACGAATAGGGAGCCGTGGGACGTGCTGCCACGTGGTACGGCTGCGAGATCATCATGCATCGTGGCCACGAGAGGACAGCACGTTGCATACTCAGGTATGAGCCTAGTGTCTTGTTTGGGGAGGGTGGAAGTGTTGTGGAGGGAGTGGAAAGTGAAAGGGAAAGTCTTGTGGTGGAAAGGGAAAGTGGTGGGAGTGAGTGACTGCACTCACGTGGTTGTGTGAGGGAGCAAAGTGAACCAGGTGCGGCTGTGAGTGAGTGGGGTGAGTCACGTGGTGTGGTGATGGAGCGGGGAGGTGAGGATAAGCCACTCCCCAGCACATCTTATGCTCCCCAGTATTCCCAGACCTACTCCCCACAGCCTCTTGATGTACCCCAAGGTCCTAAGGGTAGGGTTAAGGGTAAAGGGCGAGGAAAGAGTAGTGCGAGTGGGAAAGCCTTTCGCTCTCCTCCTCCCCAACCTCCTCCACCATCATCTCTTCCCCACCCCGACGAAGTCGATGATGGGGGAGATAAGACGTGGAATTGGGAAAATGGGAGTGATATTTCTTCCATAACTCACCCCTTCACTGAGCAGGGACAAGCAGGCTGCACAGCTCCTGGAATCCACCGTGGCTCAAGCAGGTTGGATTTTTTCCACCTGATTTTCGGGAAGGGTTTTGCCCAGCAAATTGTCAAACAAACCAACAGGTTTGCAAGCAGCCAGCGACTTGAGACTGAACGACTGGGCACAAGGAACAGACACTCGATCATGTATGATTACCCAGTATCCCTGTCAGAGATGTTTATATTTATTTGTCTGGTACTTTTGATGGGTCTTTTACGTAAAAACAGAATTCCGTCATACTGGACTATGGACCCTCTAATGCAGACACAATATTTGGCAAGATCATGAGCTGCAATCGGTTTCAGCAAATCCTATGCCGCCTTCACTTTTACGATGCTGATGATCCTGCCAATGCCAATGATAGAGATAAGACGAGAAAAGTTAGGCTGGTTTTTGATCACCTAAGGGAAACATTTCGTTCCTCATTTTGTCCCTATAGAGACCTTGTCATAGACGAGAGTCTTGTGTTGTGGAGAGGCAATATTTCTTTTCGCAAGTATATACCCAGCAAAAGGCACCATTTTGGCTTCAAGATTTTGGTATGTGTGACTGTAGGACTGGTTATGTGCAAGACATAGTCTTGTACACCGGTGCACAGACAGACATAATAGAAGATCGCAGTATTGGACTCTCGGGAGCAGTGGTGAAAACAATGATTGAAGAGTACCTTCATCGTTGTCACGTCCTCTACCTCGATAACTTGTACACTAGTCCTCTTCTCGCTCGTTATCTACACCTGCATGACACGGGACTCTGTGGTACGGTCAAGGTGAACAGGTGACACATGATCAAGGTTGGGCGGAAGCTAGACAGAAGTGAGGTGGTCTTCTTCAAGGCCAGTAACATCCTGGCAACAGTGTGGAACCACAACAGGGAAGTCTGCCTCCTATCCACTGTTCACCGACCTTTGATGCACCGCACAGAGTCCATTGAGTACAGTAGCGAGAGCAGGCACCGCATCTGGAAAACTGATTGTGTTATGGACTACAACATCAATATGCGGCTCATGGACCAGTGAGACTCGATGATATCGAGTGTAGAGTGTGCCAGGACCACGATGAAGTGGTACAAAAAGCTCTTCTTTCACCTGCTGGACATAACTGTCCTCAATTGTCACCACCTGCATGCCCTGACAACAGGAGTGCAGGAGACCTTTGAAGGTTCTGTGCAGGAGCTGTGCAGGAAAATTATTGCTAAGTACGGTGAAGAAAGGACTCAGCAAAGACCCCACACTGCCCCTACCGCCCAAACTCCACTCAGAATTTCCGCCCGCCACTATGCCACTCCGATCCCTCCTCAGCCGAACAGACCTAGGCCCCAACGCAGATGTCATGTGTGTGGTAATTCACGTGTGAGACCCGACACTCAGAGAAAAGACACCCGCTATGAGTGCGTTGAGTGTGACGTGGGTCTATGCATTCACCCTTGTTTCCAGGAGTACCACACAATGATGCAATTCTGAGATGGTGTGATAGTGAAAAGATGCTCAGGAAAGTATGCAATATACAGATGCTCAGTATAATTATAAGGCCTGTGAATATGAAAATATATGTATAAAGTGGACACTGGTATAATATAAGTTGAACATTATTGTTTTAGTGCATAAATTTATTCAAAGTCGAAACATTCCTAGCGAATGTGTAAAGGTGCGATATTCAGACGCTCTGTGTAATTATAAAGTTAGTGAATATGTGAAAATTAGTACAAAGTGGAAACGGGTATAATATTAGTTGATAAATATCATTTTAGTGCATAAATATTTTCTAAGTCGAGACATTCCAAGTGAGTGTAAAAAGGTGCGATATTCTGTCGCTCAGTATAGTTATAAGGCATATATATATGTAATTACCAGTATAAAGTGTAAACGGGTGTTTTGTTACTTGAAATGTATGATGTAAGTGCAAAAAAAATATTCTAAGTCCCAACACGAGTGGTAGCAAGTGTGCTAGCTTCATGATTATGCGCTAGCAGTGCGCTATAAATATCGTCGTAAGGATTTTGAAGAGGTAAAACATTTACATTGGTTGTAGAATGTGATACTGGCATTGAAAGAATAATATGAAACTAGAAAAAATGTAATGTATGTTGAAAGATGAATCATAGTGAGTGCGCTGAGTATGCCGGCATACACTAGCATTATGCTAAATATCATCGTAATGAATGTAAACAGCTGAAACCATTTATATAAAGTAAAAAATGCTAAAATGTCATTGAAACAGTAATATGCAAGTAAAAAAAAAATGATATGATCCTGAAACAAGAAACTTAGCGACCCAATGTTATGAAAGTGACCAAACTCGCTATGCTCGCACAATGGAGCAATGCTTATTTTTCCTATATATCTTATTGAAAACACTTATATTGTTGTTCTATTTGTTGCTTATATCAAAATGAATAAATGTAGACGAGTTAGTGTTTGTTTCTCCCAAAATCACCTACCATAGAAAACGTGCGAGCCAGACTCGTCAGTGTCAGAGTGACACCTGCACGGGGGAGGGGGGGGGGCACCTGTTCTGACCACTTGGGGATCCAGGGAACCACTTTCTTGTGCACAGTCCTTTGTTTCTCACCAAAAGCGGATGTTTTAGCCAAAAAAAAAAAAAAAAAATCAAAAATGCTCGGGACTGGGGGGTATCGGAGGTTGGAAATCGGTCGGGAGGAGATACACCTCATTTCATCATTTACGGGTCAAACAAAGTCTCCATTACGAGACCTTAGAAAGAGGACAGGCGAAGGGAAAAAGGGTTCGAAGCATATTGTAAACATCGTAGGTGTTCCGGTCACTGGACCTCAGAATGTCAAACGATAGAAAAATTGATATCCATCTATAGGTCGGGGGAAGGTCGTACCAGCACAAAAGACGACGACACATAAAACACCCAAACAAACAGTCAGCATAGAAAGGCTCTTTGGAAACGAAAGCATTATGGTCTCTGCTTTATGTGAGAAGGAAGAGATTTAATTATTTTTGGATTCAGGCTCACCTGTGAATGTAATAATGCAAGATGAATTAGAAAGAATTTTTAGAAATAGAAAAAAGTGATGTCTTTGGAAAACTCAGACTTAAGCTTATACACAGTGGATCGTAAAGAAATACCAGTTATTGGTATGACTGAGTTAAACATGAAATTCACAGACCACAATATCAGTCACTACCACCTTTTACATACTAGAAAAATTATCAATTAGAGGTTATATGTTGCTTGGACTAAATACAATGAGGAAATAAAATTTAATACTGATGCCATATTTCAATGGAATTCATTATGACAGCGAATTCATAGAGGAAATTTCATCTCCTGATAATACAACCAGCAATTATACAGGAAAACTAGCGTCACAAGAACGACTATACACAAAACCAAAATGGGTGAGTCTGGCACACAACTTCTCAAACAAAATGGGTGTGTAGACAAGCTGTCAGAGACCGAGTCCTCACTCACTCACCCACAATGCCACAGTAACTCGCTCACTCACCCACAACCCAATCGTGCGTGACTCGCTCACTCACCCAACAAACATTAATTATGATATAAATTTACCATCAAAATCATTCATGCAAGATACTATTAAGAGTAAATTGAGAAATTGTAATGGCATTGCAATACAAGAGACGGTTAAAATAAATGACCTTTTGATCGACAGTGCCCTATGATGGATAAATGACAAGGGGGAAACTAATGTCATTTTAGCTCACACCATGAACGGAGATGTGAATATTAAGAAAGGAACCTGTATTTGTAGGTTAGAGATTTGCCCAGCTCCTATACACGAAGTGACGGTAGCGGGAGTGTCGAGCAGAGTAAACTCATCAGAGTGCATAAAGGAGCATTTGATTTGCTTGGATAATTGTGGTGTGAAAAATGATTTACTAGACGTACTGCAGAAACATCGAAAAGCTGTTGCATTAACTGGTGAAAACTTAGGGTGTACAAATCTAATCTAACACCATATTAATGTAAAACAGAATACACAGCCAATCTATGTGCCAGCGTACAGAGTTGCTCATTCACAACGTGCACTAGCAAAGCAGTATGTTGATAAAATGTTAAGTCTGGACACTAATGAGCCTCCAGTATCCTCATGGAACACACCACTCTTGTTTGTACCTAAAGAAAACGGGGAAATGAGGGCAGTTGTTGATTATCGCAAACTTAATCAATAAACCATTCCCAACCGTTTTCCCATGGCATTGTTAAGTGATGCCCTGCACAACATTGGACTAGAAAATGTGGTCTTTTCTACAGCCGATTTATCAAGCGGCTATTATCAGATAGGATTAGATGTAGAATCCCGCAAATACATTGCTTTCTCTACAGACAATGGGCATTATGAGTATAAGAGAATGCCGATGGGATTAAGGACAGCTCCAGGCATATTCCAATGATTAATGAATAGCGTATTGGCTGGAATATTAGGTGACAGTATATTTGTCTACCTGGACGATATCCTAATTGCAACACCCACAATCTACAGAAATTAGACCAGCTCCTACACAAGTAAGCCAATGCATATTTAAAAATTAAGCTGTCAAAATGTAAATTTTGCTTTAAGGAAATAAAATTCTCAGGCCACAGACTAGATGCACATGGAATCCACACTTCAGAGGACAAAATAAAAGCAGTGAGGGATTTCCCTGAACCCACAAATGTGGATGAACTAAGACAATTTTTAGGACTCGTCGGGTACTACAGGGCATTTATACAACAATTTTCTCACATAGCCCAACCCTTATTTTTCCTACTGAAAAAAACAAGCTCAGTGGGGAGAGGAACAAAAAAAAAAAAAATGCATTTAATGAAATAAAAGATAAACTTATAGGTGCACCTTGCTTGGCCTATCCAAACTTCACAAAACCACTCATAATTTGCACGCACAGATGGCTCCCTCAAAGGTTTAGGTGCTGTATTGATGCAAGAGGATAAACGAGGTTAATACCAACCCATTCCGTTTGCCAGTAGACAAATAAAAGGAGCAGAGAAAAATTACTGTACAACAGACTTAAAAGCCCTAGCGGTAATATCTGCTCTTCAGAAATTTCGTGATCTCGTGTACGTATATGAAATTCACCTATACACAGATTGGGAGGCCCTCAGGCAGTACTTCTTTGATTTTCCATGGAATGATTATTGCTTCCATGGCCGGGAGCCATCTGAGTGTGCCTTGCGCGTTACGGAGGTTATTCTCTCAGGCATGGAAACATACATTCCTTTCTCATATCCTCTGACTAATGCAAGAAAGCCTTGGTTTAATCACGCTTGTTCTAATGCTGTCCACAACAAGGAGAGGGCCTATAAGAGGTACCGGAGCCAACCCACCCCTGAATCACACCTTTTATATATTTCTGCCCGGAATCGTGCTAAAAACAATTTCATCCGTGCAAAACGTTCCCAACTCTCCAACTCGAATTCTTCTCGCTCCTTCTGGCACCTTGCCAAAAACCTTTCTAACAACTTTACCTCATCATCCTTCCCTCCTCTTTTCTACTCTGATGGCTCTGTAGCTATTTCTTCTACTGATAAAGCAGATCTCTTTGCTCAGACTTTCTCCTCCAATTCCACCT
>JAGKTI010040975.1:0-10319 GCA_018397915.1 Birgus latro
AAAGGAGACCAACCTATTGTGATTATGTGGTTGAGAGCGTGAGTGGTGGTCCTGTCGGATTTTAGCTAAAAAAAATGCAGGTTCAAGCCATAAAATACAAGATATAGTGAAAAAAAAAGTCTCCATATGGTTGAATCATGGCGGAGAGAGATGGAAGATTGTTTACAACAGGCGAGGGGGAATTTGAGGGCTTCTCCGATGTTGATGTGTAGTGCTGCCTACTTCTTCCTTAGCCTTTATCATTCTTTTTCTGTGCCTGCCCTCCTCTCTTCCTATTTTTCCTATCTTTCCTGTCACTTCTTATTGCTTTTCTTTCTTTTACAGGTGGCTTTACATTGAGTGACAAGCCAAATGGTTTCCTGTAAGCCAAGAAACCATTTACAGCGCTGGGTGGTAACCATATAACCAAACCATACGTGCTCCCTACGTGTCAACAAGTGGGTTGGTGGAGGGTTAGTGCCCCTCCCTGTAAAACAAATAACTCAAAGTCAAATGGCCACCCCTTACGGGATTATGGCGTCTGGCAATAGATAGATAGATAGATAGATAAGCTGAACCAAACAAGAATAGCAGGAGTAGAGAAAACCATGGAGAGGAATGTCCAGGAGTTAAAAAAGGTATGAGAAGTAATCAGACAGTTGCAGGAATGGACCTTAGAGCAAAAGAGAGAGATCAAAGTCCTACAAAATAAACTGGAAAAAGTTTGCACACAAACTGATGAACAAGAAAAAGAAGTTGCAGAATTGAAGGTGAGTAACGAATCTGCATCAAATGAAATAAAACAGCTGAAGAGGGAGAATAAGAGGTTGGAAGAAGAAAGGGACAGAATGAAAAGTAAACTAGAGAAGTACGAATCAAAATCGAGGATGCATGATGAGCATATTAAGGAAATCAAGGAACAACATAAAGGGTGGAAGAAAATACAGGAGGAAGGAAATGTAAATATGAAGGAGATCATAGAACAACAAAGCAAGGAAAAAGTGGAGAAGGAAGTGGTTAGGATACTAAGAAGTAGAGAATCTTTGGTCAGGGATGTAGCAGACAAGAAAAAATGCGTGATAATCTCAGGAATAAAACAAAACGTATGACAGTAAGATCCGAAAGAGAGAGAGAAGAACTGAGCAAGGCTAAAGAAATAATATCAGTGGTTATGGAGGGTAACAATGAAGCCCAAGAAGAGACTGAAGAAGTGTTTAGGTTAGAAAAGTATGAGGAAGGTGGGGCAAGGCCATTGAAAGTAAAGTTGTGGAAATTGTCAGATAAAGAGGGGGTTCAAAAATGTTTGAATAAGAAGAGGTGCAAATGAAGAAGAAAGAGCTAAATTAAAGGAGTTAGTAAAGGAAGCAAAGATAAAAAACAAACAGCGAACGGAGGAAGAGAAGACAGTGTTCTATTGGAGAGTTATGGACCAGAAATTGAGAAAGTGGTACCGACGGAGGAAAGGAAAGAAGAGTGTATAAAAAATGATGAAAAAAGTTTGAAAGTGGCGTACACAAACACTGATGGATTAATATCGGCAAGGTTAGAAATCAGTGATTTTTTTTGAGGGTATACGAACCTGATGTTATGTGCTTTGTAGAGACTAAATTGAAAGAAGATATTGATATTCATATGGGAAGTGAGAAATACAAATTATGGAGAAGAGACAGAAAAGAAAAATCTGGAGGAGAAGTGATGATAGCAGTGAAGGACAACATAAATGCAGATACTGTGGAAATGGCAGAGGGCAGGGCTGAAGCAATAAAAATGAAATTAGAAACTGAGGTATATGTTCCCCCTAAGACGAGAGCATGGAAAGACGATGAATACCAGGAGGTGTTGTCAGACATGGTTAGTTATCTACAGAAAGTGATTGAGAAAAGCAACAATATAATCCTTATAGGTGACTCTAATTGTAAAGAGGTGAACTGGGAAGAATGGGACTCAGGAGGCAGCGAAGATTCGTGGGGCACTAAATTGTTAAATATGGCAATGAATAATGTAATGACGCAATGGGTCAAAGAAGAGACACGATTCCGAGGTGATGACACACCAGCAAGACTAGATCTGCTACTATCCAAAGAACCTGATGTAACTGAATCTTTGAAATATCTGTATCCTATAGGAAAAAGTGATCATGTGGTCATTGAGTTCCTGATGATAATAAGGAACATGGTGCCAAGAGATGAGATTTACAGACAAGGAAGATACAACTTTGGGAAAGCAAACTTTGCAGAATTGAGAAAATTTTTTGAAAATGCGGATTGGAGAAAATTCAGAGAAACAAGAGAGATACAGAAGAAGTGGGATATCTTTTCAGAGCTCTATAATTTGGGAGTGGAAAAATATGTGCCAAGAGTAAGGGGGAAAGAAAACAGGAAAAAGGAGTGGTTTAACTGAAGGTGTATGACAGCAAAAAAAGAGAGGGACATTGCATGGAACAAATGGAGAAAGAGAAGTAATAACAGAACAAAGGAAGAATATAAAAGAACTAGAAATGAATATACAAGAATACGTAGAGAGGAAGAAAGGAACTTTGAAAAAGGTATAATTGACAAATGTAAGGATGAACCCAGATTATTTTATAGATTTGTTAATGGCAAATTGAAGCAAAAGGAAGGAATCACCAAACTGAAAGTAGGAGAGGTCTACAAGGATGCGGTAATGCAAGCTAAAATAATGAACAAATGCTTCCAATCGGTTTTCACTAAGGAAAAGGAGTTTGTGGAAGAGGAGGGAGTGATTAGAAATGTAGTGATAAAAGATATAAAAGTGGAAGTGCGGGAAGTGTATAAATTACTGGAAACTCAAGATGTAAGGAAAGCCCAAGGACTGCATGGAATCTCTAACTGGGTACTGAAGGAATGCAGAGAACATCTGGTGGATAAGATTCACAGTTTAATTATGAGTTCCCTGGAAGAGGGGAAAGTGCCTCGGGAATGGAAGAGGGCAAATGTGGTACCAATCTATAAGGGAGGAAACAAAGAAGAACCCCTGAATTATAGACTAGTGTCCATAACCAGCATGGTCGCGAAATTGTGTGAGAGAATCCTGAAAGATAGATGGATAAAATATCTGGAAGGGATGAATATTCTGACTGAAAGTCAGTTTGGATTCAGAAGTGGAAGGTCATGTGTTTCCAACTTATTGAGCTTTTACTCAGGGGTGATTGACATGCTAAGGAGAGAAATGGTTGGGTGGATTGTGTGTATTTAGATCTGGAGAAGGCTTTCAACAAGGTACCCCATAAGAGACTAATATGAAAATTAAAGCATATTGGAGGACTGAAGGGAAGCCTCCTGGAATGGATGAGAGACTTTTTGTGTGACAGACAAATGAGGACAGTAATAAAGGACAGGGCATCAGGATGGAGGGAAGTAACAAGTGGTGAACCACAGGGCTCGGTGTTGGCACCAGCAATGTTCCTGATTTACGTAAATGATATGGTAGATGGAGTGAACAGTTACGCAAGTCTGTTTGCTGATGATGCAAAGATCTTGAGAAAGGCAGAGGTTGAAGAGGACTGTAAAATGCTACAGGAGGATCTGGATGGGATACATGATTGGAATCGGATGTGGGAAATGAAATTCAACACAAAAAAAATGTAAAATATTGGAAATGGGTAAAAGTACCAAGAGGCCATCATTGAATTATTTGATGGGTAATGACCCAATTAGAAAAGTGAGAAAAGAGAAAGATTTGGGAGTGCTGGTCCTGGATAGTTTGTCACCTGAAAGGCACATAAATAAGATAGTTCGAGAGACATATAAACTCTTGACCAATATAAGAGTGGCATTTCATTACATGGATGAGGAGATGATGAAAAAATTGAGTGGCCATGATCCGCCCCAGGTTAGAATATGCAGCAGTAGTGTGGTCCCCACACAAAAAGAAAGATATAACCAAGATTGAGAGAATACAAAGAACAGCAACCAAGAAGGTCTCCAGTCTGGCAGATCTGTCGTACAGAGAGAGGCTGGAAAGGCTGGATTTGCCTTCCTTGGAGGAAAGGAGAGGGGCGACATGACTGCAGTGTTCAGGACCATGATAGGAGTAGAAAATTGACAGAGAAAATCTGTTTGTGTGGGAAGAGAGGGTAACAAGGGGACACAGAATGAAACTAAAGAAGCCAAGCTGCTTGAAGGACATCAAGAAATATAGCTTTCCTTGTAGATGCACAGACCTGTAGAATAGCCTGGACAAAGAGATTGTCCAGTCTAAAAACTTAAACGAGTTTAAGGCAAAATTTGACTTATTGAGAAACAGAGATGGGACCCCACGAGCGTTGCTCATTTCCTATATATCACAATTAGGTAAATACACACACACAGACACGTACGCATGCAAGCACCCAACGCATAAGGCCTGGTATGACATTGTCAACGTTTTTTATTGTCAGCATTATAATGCATTAACTTCTTGCTGCAGTGTTCATAGTTATATTATATACTTTTCACATGTCCTAGTGTTTTGTTTGTGTTTTAGCAATGTGACTATGAGTGTAAAGAATGGGGTTAGCTTGAGATGTAACTGCCAGTTAAGAATGACGAATGGAGGGTTGGGTGGGGCAGGGGTATGGGGGAG
Source organism: Birgus latro (assembly GCA_018397915.1). NCBI lineage: Eukaryota > Metazoa > Arthropoda > Malacostraca > Decapoda > Coenobitidae > Birgus > Birgus latro. Next base: position 4,564 of record JAGKTI010040975.1, read on the forward strand.
GGTTGGGAGCTGGGGTATAGGTGAGTGGAGCTCATTTCATCATCCCCTCCCGTCTTCCCTGGGTACACAGGGGTACAAAGGGGGCACCCCCGAACAGAAATTACTGATCGTGAGTGTGCCTGTAATGAAATTTAAAAAATAACCGATATCTGGGGCGATTCTCTGTCAGCAGATATTGCCCGTTGCTTCCGAAATACATTGATTCGGGGTCTGCAGAATCAAGGGTCAACTTTATCTTCTTGTGTGTGTTACAAATGGCCTTTATCGAGTCAAAACCTTGCTAAAATCATACTGTGTTGCGCAGCAGACTGCTTATAGTTTTATATGAGAGAATAATGGCTGGACTTCTGTGAGAATCCTGGACTTGTATGGGCATTTGTTTGGCATTTGATAACATTGTCTGGCCTCAGTCCGTGTCTGGGAAATCCGAAATCCGGGAAATAGGGGTCTGCCAAATCGAGGGTCGAGTGTATACAGTTCTAAGTTGCATAATCCAAGCACTACTACATTCACGTGTAACTGACGTGGTTAATATTATAGTAATACTACGATATATACCATATATATTTTACACGCGATGTTCATGGGGTGTTGTATATGTTGGATAGTTAGGCCTATAAAGTCTGCCATTAAATCCATTCTTAACCCATCGCGTCTCAGTGACGTGTATACATGACGCCCCGGGGACATCTGGGTGACACATATACAAGATCTAGTGTTTCGTGGCATTGTTTGAATATTCCGCTGGTGATTTTCACCACACACAGCCACTGGCAACCCTCCTGCATGCATCCAAGTCATGCTCAAGTTACCTGCCTACCTCCATAATGGATAGATCAATGCAGCCATCTCTCCTCTAACTGGTATCCACCGCTGAATACCTGATTACATAAAGCATTTACAAAAGCATCACTTTGAGTATGGCTACCCCATGACTATTACTGAAATGTAGGCTATGCACATTAGTATTGTTTATTGGCTAACGTAATCCGTAAGGTGAACTGGTAATGTATTACACTTGTACTTTTGACACAGAATTAAATTGCATGTTAGCATATTATATGCACTGTCATTGCTCATTAGCACAAACTGATAATGTGTGTGGGTCTACTGATAGGCAGCTGATGAGTTGAGAGACAGACAGGCAGACAAAGCCATGGTGGTGGGGCAGGCTGCATGTTGTCTGTTAACGAGAGATGGGGTATCCTATGTTTGGTATAATTTAAAGTGTGTAATCAGGTGTCCATATTAATGAATAATAATAATTTAAAAAATAGGTTTATCAACATTTAGGATACAGATTGATGCCTTATTAAATATACTGTAAAGGCAAAGAATGTATAACTGTTGGAGTAATTGACGTGACCCCTCTTAACCCCCCTTCCCTTCACCTCCCAACTACAAGCTCGTACTCACTCCCATACTTTCCCCTTCCCCCTACATCGCGCCTTTTGTGGGTGAACTTGCTTACTGTTTCTAAATCCAACCCAACCTGTGTCGTAGTTCACGCTAAAAGATGAAGAAATATTTTATATAACCCAGACTTTATAAATAGCATAGTGCACCACAGCTCATTATCCCAAACAATCACACAGTATTCATTAGCCAATATCACAGCATAATACAATGACCACATAATAATATAATACGGCACAGAGGATGAAGCTTGCCGATTCCAGAAATTCTCGTGCATGTACACACGAACACACACACAGGCGCTGTTGCCACGTTAGCCGTATCCCGTGACTAGGTGGTCCAGGTGGAAATCTTGTCGAGTGTACATAGGCAAAAAAAAAAAAAAAAAATTCCCCCTTTTCCCCACTCACTCTCTCTCTGACTACATGCCCTTCACAGACAATTTGGGACAATCAGCCTGAAGTCGAAGGATTGGTGAGTATTATGATACACAGTTATTTCTTTTTGGTTAAGTATTAGCTGAGATGTGAAGGTTTAAAAATAGATGATTTTCTCAGGATTGCCCAGCTGGGAGAAGGGTTGGTGGGAATACATGCTGGATGTGATGGGTTAAAATGTTAATGGTTGCTGTCACTGTATCACAATGTGTAAGAAAATCCTAAGATGGTAACCTCAGATATGATGGGTCCCAAGCAGACAAATGGCACTGTGATTTCTATATTATCTAATGGATAAAGTTTTGAGACCTTCCTTCAAGGATTATGTCTACTGCCATGAATTATTTATTATATACATGAAGCTACAGGAATCAGACTATATCTGGGACAAAGAGAGAGAGAAAGAATGTGGGGGGGGGGTTAAGGATCAGGTGTACTAACTCTCACTGTGTATTCATGGCTTCTGTGCCAATAATAGTTGCAAAGGGTATCAAAGCATGGGGTGCCGACAATTATTTTTGTGGGTGTATGAATCTACCATCATCATCATTATCATTCATCACCTAATCCTGTGTTGCCCCATGAGGGGCATAGGAACCCTGGGCTGGGCAAGATGGTCCTGACATTTAAGATGAATGTGACCAGCCTCACTCATTCCTGGGTGGCATTACGTGAGCAATAAACCCCAATCACACCTTGGATATAAACCTGCTCAGGCTCAATCTGAATGAAGAACCTTAATTACCCACTAAACCACCAGGTGCCATAATTTGCTTATATGGTTACCACCCACCAGAGTAATTGGTTTCCTGGTGCACAGGAAACCATTTGGCTTGTCACTTAGTGTACAGCCACCCACAGATTGAAGGAAGAGGAAAGAAAGACAGAAGAGGAAGGAAGGAAAGAAGGATCATCCTTACCTATTTTTTTTTTTTTTTGTCAATAAGGATGGAGAGAGGTGGGATCCAAAAACAAAGCACAAAGATGGAAGAACCCTCACCAGTATAAATAGAGAAATGAGCCAAAGAATCCTTCAATCATCATTCAAGTTCCCTATATTCTGGCTCCATCTCCCAAGCCTAACCAGCTGCACATAATTTTGCTTTTTCTTTACAGATGCATTTCCCATATGGTATTCCCTATGTAGAGTCTTGCCATGTGCTCTTCTGTACATATGACACTTCACCCAACCAACTTCCTCCATAGTCAATTCTCCAATTTCATCACCCTCCACACCTCACTCTCACATACTTATTCACCATATTTACATCACCTCTTCCTTTTTTTCCTACCAAAGGATAAGGTGAGGCTGGGTCTAGAGAGCAAGAAAAAACCTGATTCAGGGAGTACTAATAAACAGTATGCCTAAATAAACGGACCACATCTCATTCACTCATCATTCAAAGCCTCAGAATTCTTACTCTACCTCACAGGCATAACCATTCACACTTATGCACTGCACCTCATCTGCCACATACTCAAAACAATCCAACCTAATCTCTACCTACACTCACCAGATAAACATCACACAGGTTACAATACCAGAAGTCCGTAAATGCAGCTGTCACCAGGTGGAGGTCATAGGCTTCAAAATGTCTACTGGCACTATGAACCAGAACAGAAAGACGACTCAGGATCCAGCGGTCCATCAGTGCAAGTTCATCCCTGGAATTTGATTGAGTACTATATTATGAAGCAGACAACATGGTGATAATGGTATAATGGAAAGAGATGGGGGGAAAAAAAAATTATATACAGCCCGGTCTCGCCATACAACAGGGCTGTGTCAAGTGAAAACTTACTGCACAGCAAGATTAAGATACTGGGGGTTCAGTGGGGTTGGGGAGGGTGATCTCAACCGTGAAGCCTAAAATCTGTTAAAACCTTTTAGGCTTGCTTCGGCACCCCTCAGTAGCACCATACAGAAGCAATACTGGTGAAGATGATGATAAAAAATATAAGAAAACAAAGAAGAATGGACAGGAGAGTTGAGATACTAATTAAAACTCCCCTAAACTAAATAAAATTGTCTAGAGATGGCAAGAATATAATAATCAAAGTGGCGTGGCTTACACTTTAGATGTGGCTGGCATTTTGTACTGTATTTAAATCAGTTAAACACCACAGAATTTCATTCATCATCATCAACAAAGAGAAATCCTATCACTCGAAAGCTTCAAAAACTATCCCACATAATTTCCTCCCTGCTACTGGCATTTTTTTTTTTTTTAGTCTGATATCTAAGCATAGTAGTAGAACCTTGATATATTGGACTAACTGAGGCCTAAGCCAGTCTGAAAAAAGCAAAGTTCCAATAAAAGCGACATCTGAACTTCCCCCAGCTAACCCAGAATTTTTCCGATATGTCTGATATTAGTCCAGATCGCACCAACGTTTTTTCACCATGATGTCATCAACTATTCTCACAATCATTGCAGCACTGTAATGTATTATACATACACTACAATAATCATATGTAAAATATATACACTAATACTGTACTGTACACTGATAAAATGTAAAGCAAAATTACGATAAAAGTGACATCTGAACTTCCCCCAGCTAACCCAGAATTTTTCCGATATGTCTGATATTAGTCCAGATCGCACCAACATTTTTTCTCCATGATGTCATCAAGCATTCTCATGATCACTGCAGCACTGTAATGTATTATACATACACTACAATAATCATATGGTAAAATATATACAATAATACAGTAATCCCTCTAATATTTGGACATACTCACTATTCAGATATTGTGGGCTGCCCAACCCCCAAAATGCCAAAAAATTCGGAAAAAATCGAAAAATTTTCAATTTTTTGGGACCGCGTCAGTTTGAATTTCCCGCCCGCGCTGATCACGTATGTTTACACTCGTGGCGTCTGTCTGTCGGTCACCATTACCCACCCAGTTACTGACTCATGAACACCTCCGACAATGGCGGCCATATTGATTGCTTTTGTGGTGATACCCTACCTCCTACAGTGCTTGATACTGCTCTTCACCTTCTTCATCATGTGTGTGATGATGGAATTTACTGTTATGTACAGTGTAGTGAAGTGATGTGATTCCAGTTATAAAAAAAAACAACATTGTGTAAAGTCTATCTATCTATTGCCAGACACCACAATCCCGTAAGGGGTGGCCATTTGACTTTGAGTTATTTATTTTACGGGGAGGAGCACTAACCCTCCACCAACACACTTGTTGACATGTCGGAAGCACGTATGGTTTGGTTATATGGTTACCACCCAGCGTTGTAAATGGTTTCTTGGCTTACAGGAAACCATTTGGCCTGTCACTCAATGTAATGCCACCTGTAAAGGAAAGAAAAGCAGTACGAAGTGACAGGAAATATAGGAGAAATAGGAAGAAAGAAGGGCAGGCACAGAAAAAGAATGATAAAGGCTAAGGAAGAAGTAGGCAGCACTACATCAAGTGAGTGGATGATGGTCGCCACCACATACCACTATTGTGTAAAGTGTTGGTGATAAGTGCTGGTGATACTCAATTGGAAAGGTGTGTCAGGTGCAAGGACTTCCTGTCAGAGTCTGAGATGATAGAGTGGGTTATTACATCAGAGGGCAGCTACTTGTTCGTAAGTACCCTAACTTCATGCCTAACCTGTTTTCATCATGCTGTAAATGTGTTAAAAGATTACCATTAATGTTAATCATAATTTTCTACTTGCAATTTAATTTTCCCATGCATGGTTCTTAAGTAAAACAGCTAGAAAAAAGGTGGAAGATGTGAATTTCATGTCCGGTCCTAACCTAACCTAACCTATGGTTACCATAAAGATTTTCATGCCTAACCTGTTTTCATCATGCTGTTAATGTGTTAAGAAATTACCCTAAATGTTAATCATAATTTCCTGCTTGCAATTTAATTTTTCCATG
>JAGKTI010040976.1:0-10319 GCA_018397915.1 Birgus latro
CTCTCTCATTTATGGTTAGAGAAACATATCAAGTCTTTCTCCTCTTAGCCAACAATGGAAAATGAGAAAAAAGGGTGAAACGTTGATCGAACTTCTGTCAGCGATTGTATCAGTAGGCGATAATTTCCTTTACACTCTGGCACGGAAGAAAACCTGGACGTGTCTGTGCAATGACATGTACCATTCAGTCTTGCAGAAACCTGATGCCGTCGCACTTTTGGTCAGATTGCCAAAATTCTTGCAGCGAATATTATGACTCCCATTCGTAGGAGATCGCGCTTTACACTATATTCTTGCCATCTCCAGACGATTACGTTCACCTGTGGAGAGACTTATCGAACTGATGGGTGAGATATACAGCAGTCTTCATTAATTAACCTCACCGTTACTCAAGCACTCTCGTTAACCGAACAAAATCGTCCGGTAGCAGCAAAACTTGACTAAAAACGACGTCCTTGGGCTGAAGGGGTGAGGAATTTTTCTGCTACCCAAAAATATTTACCTAACAACTATCCTAACCGTAACAGCAAAAGAAAAAAAATGATTTGCCGTTAAAGAAATCTTGACATCATCATCATCACCATCATCATAACCATCATCATCATCCCGTATCCCAGTATTTCAGTGCGGTGAGTTCGGTTCATTCATTTCCCGAAAAAGTATCCAAAGCTAAAACACTTAGTGCAACCCGCGCGCTAGTTTAAAAGAACCTTCCTCAGAGTCAATGTCAGCTGTGGTTTTGGAGTATGGTTATGAAAGTGGCTGATGCTGTGGCAAATGGGTCAATCAAAAGCACCACTTAGAGGTAAATAAAGGCCCCTTCCTCTAAACGATGCACTTTGATCGACCAATGAAAATGTCGGAAAGGCCCCTACCTCTACATGGTGCTTTGACTGACCAATAAGTGCTTGACAAATATTCGTGGAGATGTGATGAACCGAAACACCTTCCCCGTTTCCGATTTATGGTTCATTGCGTTATTAGTCATCATGCTTCTAAAAAGACAAGCAACGTGCTGGATACGACAGGTGGAAGAACCATAAGGCCGAACCTTTGACTCTGCCCTGTGCCCTCGACCTTTCACTGATTGTCCTCAAAATAATCAGTTCAACCTTACCTGATTCTAGGTTCATCAGCCAAATTTTTTCGAAAGGATCATAAGTGTTTGACCTTAGATTTGTTAGTATGAGAAGATAATTCCATCCTCTCTTTACTTTAAACTCTTCCATCAGTTCTAATCCACTATTTCAGTTAAGAGGCCGAACCTTTTGCCCTAGACCTTTACTTTTCAGCGTTTGTCCTAAAAACTGAGCCACGTCGCCCTTTTCACTCCTTAACCCACTTCCACCATGTATGATTGAGCTGACCTTGTCCTTGAATTATGACCGACGCTTTTCTGGGATCAAATCATAATCACCTTTTCCTCTGGTTGTCCTATGTCATTATGTCACATCTGGTGCAGTCCATCTAACAGTTTACCCACAATCTTGCTAAAAGAAAGACGAGGACACACGTACAAATAGGACCCAACACATAACCTCTTTGCACTGTACGTTCAGGTGTAATAACAATACCATAATGATGATGATGATGATGATGATGATGATGATACCAATACTAATACTCTTAATACTAATAATAACAGTATCAACAACAACACTGATAATAGTAGGCTAATAATAATAATAATAATACAAGAAGGAGCACTCAGAAAGAGCAACACCCGCGACTACCAACTGGCTCTAAAGACCGAATATTTGACTTTGCCCTGTGACACTGACCTTCGACATAATATCCTCAAAATCGAATTACTTCTTTATTACCCAACCCTTAACGCTTACACCATAATTCAGGTCAAATAAAACCTGTCTGAGTTGAGTCCGCCCACTGACCTTGACCTCTGACCTTTTAAGCGACCCTATCCCCTGCCTGACTGTCCTCAAAATCCAATATCATCTTTCTTGTCTTGACCTGAAGCCTTCCACAGTTTAGTCTGCTTTGGATAAAAACTGTTTAAATTTACCTCGCCATGTGACCTTGACTTGACCTTTAACCTGTTGTTCTGATTAGGTCAACGCCTTTGGTGATTCTGAATTCGTCCGCCAAGTTTAATCCAAATCATATAAAAGCTGTTCTGGCTATTTTGTCCAAACACAGACACACGGGATCGAGCTTTGATCTTCCCCTGTGATCTTGAATTGTGACCTTGACCTTTGACTGATTATTTTCATTCCTTTTTTTATCCTTGCCTTATTCCCAACAAAGTCTGGTCTAAATCAGGAAAAACTGTGTAAGCTGACCTAGCCCTGTAACCTTAACCTTTACCCTAGCATCAAAAAAAATAAATAAATAAATAAACTGCTTTCTTAGTTTACTCTCAACCCTTCCACCAACTATGGTTAAAATCGGATAAAAATCGAGGAATTTTTACACACACACACACACACACACACACACACACACACACACACACACACTGGTAAAAAAGTAAATCCTTCTCTTATATCAAGTAAGGGATGTAGGCTAATTAGCTTCTTTAATTAAGCGTACCTGCAAGAGACGCTTAAACTTGGGCAGTGTTCCTTTATGGTGCCGCTGTAGCTGCTGATGTGCCATCCCTGGGCCTGTTACTAAAACGACCTATATGAAGGGAGTATAGGACCTGCCTACCATGGGCCAACTTACCTCCTGCAGTAATCCTCTCCTCTTACGTAGAAGTCCTAGAAAGTTTATCACTCTTAATGTCAAAGTATGCTGCGTTTTTTTAATACTTTTGTACACGCCACAATTTTTGCTTCCTTTAATTCTTCTGTATGTGAATCTAACACTTTTCATATGCACCTTATAAATTTCCAAGTTGTCCAACCCAAGACTGAAGCACCTGCAGAGAATCCGTGGTCTGTAGCGTGATTCCGTTCCCAATAAACAACGTGCTTGTGTCCAGGATGATTCAGATATTCCTTCTTTATTTCACACAGCGCTATCACGAATACTGCACAATGTAAAGCAAAAATCACGGTGAAATTTTAAGAACGCATAAAAGTACTCAGAACATCAAGGGAACGTAGGCTAACCTTCATCTTGGAATTGGTTGCCTGCCTAACACGCCTTCACATCGGCTTCCTCCTCAAGAGAAAGTAACAAGGTAATCAGGAAACACGGGAAGCCAAAAAAAAAAAAAAAAAAGAATGTGAAAAATTTATCCGTTAGGTGTAACTATCATCTCCATCAAAAAATTAATGAAATTTAAATAATAGTTTTCTCTGATGCATCCATGTGTCCATGATAGAAAACGTGGAAATGAGAAAGGAAATTGCTAAGTATATTCCGTGAATTTGCTACAAGATTCACAGCTGAGTGTATCCGTGCAAACATTGTCATTTAGTAATATGTAGCAGCAGGTCCATTTGTAGCTTGAATGTGTTTATCTGCAGTGAGTGGGTCAAAGGGCAATTGGCTCAGTGGCAGTTCTCTGGCTACTTCTGCTTTTTGTGTTTTCTTGTCCTAGATTTTCGTTCCTTTGCTAAACTAAATCATCACACACACACACACACACACACACCCCTTAAAAAGCACCTCTTCGTGACTTGCACCATACTGGAGCGCTAATTTTTGCTACAACTCATTATTCAACATGGAAAAATAGCAGTTTCAGGCCAAATTAAAGGAGTATAGCATATAAGGGGTCATAGAAGATTGCTTTCAACCTGTTCATTACCAGAAGTTTCTCCTAAGCTGAATAAAGTCATGTGGCGGTGTCGAGAATGAGAAATTATTCAGGTCCGTAGCCGTGGGGGGGGGGGTGCCAAGAGGGTCGGGCAGGACACCCCCCCCCCACCTGCCTAAAAGTTCGCTTCCTCACGGCCTGTTTTTAAATATCAGTCCAAAAAGAGTCAGTCTCCGTTGTTCAAGTTTTGTGATGATTCTTAACGTCGCTTATGCATACACTCAGACCCCCATAGCAAGCATACAGCAGACCTTCGACCACCCGGTTTGCTATTTAAGTCCAGATTCAGCAGAAAAGACTCTTCCCCTCCCCCCCTTCGAAACGTTTGCCTATGGGCCTGAAAATAACACTGTGTTAGTAGCCGTAGTTATTGTAGTAGTAGCAGTAGTAGCAATAGCAGTAGTAGTAATAGCAGTAGTAGTTGCAGTCTCAGGCTCATCTGAATTTGTTCCCTGTGGACTGCAGGCTGAAATTCCCCCCATCGTGCAGTCCACTAGCCTCATTTTGGATGTCATTGAGATAGCTGAGAGACATTTGTATAACCGAGCAGTTCCGCCGCCCATCTATATCGATGCCACCACGTGAAGGCGTCCCTCTATAAAACCTTACAGTGACGATGCACATACACCTTTCAGTAACATCGTACTGACAGGCATTTGTGCACTGTGCACAGTCACGACTCATTTTAAGGGTGCCTGAAGTAAAATACAAGCTATCACAGAAAATGGAAGCTGCCGCGGAAACTTTAACGCTAACTATTGTAAATATTATCATCCGCAGATTGTAGGGGCTTTTGTACTGAATGGTAAATAAAGGACTCTGAGTGAAATAATTTAAGATAATCACTATACCAATAAATATTTCATCCAGTATTTCTAGCCATATAGTTCCTGCTTTAATGTGGGACTCATACCTGCTTGGCCTTCAGCAGCAACTTCCCCTGAGTGTTGGGACTTCTGATAAGTAATCAAGGAGACTCATTCTAAATTTAACTAAGACTCAGAATTTCATGCACCCACGATTTCAATATGGAAATGAACCAGTTCCGTCCGATGAAAACAAGCCAGCTATAGGTCATGCCAAGCATTTATGGACAAAAGGTAGAATACTTAACTCCTTCACAACGAGAAGTCATCCTTAAGCTGAATAAAATCGCCTGACTGTATCAAAGAGTAGCATTAGTAGTAGTGTGACGAAAGAACCCTGTATTAACACAGGAAATATCACTGAGATACATTGCCCACACTATGCCGCGATCGAGACTCAATTGCGTAAAAGCTGTCTCACCTTGTCACATACTTCTAACCAAAAGGCAACTTCTACCTGAACGTGGAACAGTGTTAAATTACCTGGCTCATTGGAGAGTCCTGGGTTCGATTCGCGGTCAGTATTGGCAATTTAGTTAGGAGTTGTAGTAGTTTCAACCTCAGGCTCATCTGAACGTGAACCCATTAGACTGTAAGCCAAAGTTTCCCTCTTTCCGCAGTCTACCATCCTCCGTCGGGGGATAGGTAGGGTACTAAAGGACGTCAGTATAACCGGGTAGCTCCACCGCCAGATTATAGAGGTGCCATCACATGAAAGCGTCTTCTTCATCACCTCAAGAACAGAATTCAGAGAGATGTCATTGTGCTGAAGACGTGACCCCTCTGACAACTTTTGGAACTTTATAATTTCTTCTTTCTACCACCAGACGATTTTATTCAGCTTATGAGTGGTCTCTCGTTGTCAGTGGGATAATGGAGGCTGGATCTAACCTTTCGTCATCATCATCATCATCAAAATCATCATCACTATTATCATCGACGACAGACATTAAGTACCGCTGTCTATGGTATACTTTTTAAAGCACATAAATGGTAGAAAAGAAAATCATACTAGTGAATCATGATATCCAGTATGACATTATGCCATTCTCTTTGTTTGTGAGCATATTTAAAAAGTGCAGTGAAATGTATGAATATAGAACAGGCGTGCTTAGGATATGAGTGGGCAGAGTGAGTACCCTAACCTCACCCTCCCCACAGTGACTCCAAACTCTAACCCAGGCGTGTGTCATCACCAGTGGCTTACTTAGGATTTTTATTAAAGGAAAAGATACTCTCCTATCTAAATGGACTCGAGTTCGATCCCAGGCTAAGGCAGGGAATAGTATGATAAACAGGAACTCGTTAAAACAGAATTTTTTAATCTTCCACAAGACACGATGGCATAATATGAAAGTATTCAGGCCAATACCATTACACCAGTCTTCAGAGTGAGAGCCAAGCATCTATTCAATATTGATGGTGAGTATTAGCGCTGAAAAGGTGACAGGCGAAGGTTTGTGGTACGCAGGACTTGTGGACCTTTTGAAAAGTGCGGTTAAGGTAAGCGTGAGGGGGTAGGGGGAGGCGGTGTGTGAATGGGAGGGGGAGATGTGTGGTGTGTGTGTGTGTGTGTGTGTGTGTGTGTGTGATGGCATGTGCGTTAGGGGTGGCAGCTCCTGCATTGTTACCAGTACAAACAAACACAGTGCAGTGTTATAAGGNGTGTGTGTGTGTGTGTGTGTGTGTGTGGGTGGGTGTGTGTGTGTGTGTATGTGTGTGTGTGTGTGTGTGTGTGTGTGTGTGTGTGATGGCATGTGCGTTAGGGGTGGCAGCTCCTGCATTGTTACCAGTACAAACAAACACAGTGCAGTGTTATAAGGCCACATTCCTGCCCGGCCCTGGTCATGCCTCGATGTACCCACGTCCCCAGCAGGAAGAGGGTTTGGGATTAATACCCATCGACTCCACGAGGTCGCTAAGGCAGATTTTTTTTTTTTATTACCAAGTCACAGCTTCTAGAATACGGAACAGAACAGTCAAAGTTACATCCAGGTCACCAATTACAGGATAAACGGGGTGGTGATTGTGATATTAGCTGGGATATGGAATGGAGTGTCATCTAGTTATCTGGCACTGGTTTTGCATAGCTTACGTTCTTTATTGCTATCAACGTCAACATGAATTTATTTGGTTTAATCCCGTCAAGCCGATGAAGTATTTCTTGCTACCTGCACATGATTTAATTTAATTTGGGATATACTTTTTGACACAACAGGGGTTACAAATAGAATTTTTTACTCCTTAATTTACAAGAGGTCTCACCTAAAGCTGAATGTTATCGTCAGCTGGAAAGAATAAACCACAAAGGATATCCTCGAGCTGAACTAAGTAAAAGGGGAATTGAGCATCCTTGTCATACCAAGAACCTCATACTGATATACTCGTAATTCTTCTTACTATAGTCAGATACTTGATGACGAGTGAACTGCGCAGTCCTCGTTCAAGGATCCCTCCACCTAATTGCGTCCCACTGGTCCTCAGACAGGAAGAATGACCTATCAGTTTGGGAGAAAGGCTACAGTACTTAATCGAGACAGTTTCTTCACCTTTTGACTGTTACGCATCACTCAGTCGTAGCTTAAACATTAAAACGAACGTCTAGTGGTGGCCAGCATTAAATAACTATGCAGAAAGGTAATGATAAATAAATTTTTTGCATTCACTTTGCAAGAAATGACCTTATTTATGATAAATGTTTTGATAAACCATACTACACTTATTTTTTAAAGCTAATTCTGATCTGACAATAAAGCACGTTATTGGACTAACTTCTGTCATTTTCAATCACAGAAGAACTAAGTGTAATTGTTCTTGAGAACAGAAAGTAGCTAATCCTTTGAAAATTCAATTTCAAAATTTGCTGGTTAAAATCGATATATAGTTATCCCTCAGTAAGACGACTTTTGTTTGTATTCATGATTGTACCAGACGACAATATTCAGCTTAGGATACGTTTCACAGAGAATGAGTTAACCCTTGCAAAATAATCACATTTTAATCTATTTAATCCTTGCTACCACCAGATTATTTTCCTCAGCATGTAGTGAAGAGGCAAAGGAAGATTATACCTAGCCCCTCCAGTTCAATGTGTCTCCTCAGATAAAAAAAAAAAATATCGCACACTGGCAACAAGACTGAAATTACCTCATCGTCCCAAAATAAATTCGGAGGTAAGTGTTACGTAATATTCAAGGATGACGTAACCAGCTGCCTTATCTTACGCAGGTGTTGAGGGTGTATCGGAGGGGAATGCTGCGTGTTTAGTGTGCGATATGTTACAGTGGCACCGTGTTTATATTGGGGGGTCCGGGGAGCAGCGTTTCGGAAAAAATTGCCAATAAACAAATCTGACTGGCATTAAACACAGGACTGACAGTAACACAAGACTGGCTGACACTGAACACATGGCTGACTGACACTAAACACATGGCTGACTGGCACTAAACATATGGCTGACTGACACTAAACACATGGCTGACTGGCACTAAACACATGGCTGACTGGCACTAAACGCTAGACTAACATTAACTATAAGACAGATAGACACTAAACACATGACAGACAAACACTAAACACAATACAGTGTTGATTGACTGACTGGTAGTAACAATAAGTCTGACTGGCACTAATAACAAAACTGTCACTATACTCTGTCTATTTTAAATTGGCCTAAAACTGCAATCTCTGTATCTTGAATCCTGTATCAAGAGATTAACATTAGAATGTGGTGCTAATCACGAAGAAGTGCTTTGGAAAAGATGTAGAGCCTTAATATTGTCTCACTTTTCCACTGTCACAAGAGATCAACATTAGAATACAGTACTAATCACGAAAAAGTGCTGTGGAAAGGATGCAGAGTCGTAGTATTGCCTTATTTTGCCAAGAAAGTATAACAAAGAGATCTACACACGAAAATTATGCTAGTCACGAATTAGTGCAAAGGAAAGGATGTAGAGCTGTTGTAATGTCTTATTCTGCCACTGAGCTACGGGAAATAAGCTGCAAAATGAGCAAAAACTCCACCAAATGCAAGTTGACGAACCGTAAACGCACACGACACGACGAAACACAACGACCTATCACAAACAAACAAGAGGGTACACTGACTATAGAGCTTCCTTAAGGGGTACACTATCCGATTACACTCCTCTCCTCCATATCATCCCGTGATTAATAGCCCTCCATAAGTCTCTTACACATTAACCTCTGACTAATGATGGTCCATATTTCGATACTGCAGACGCTGTGTGTATATACCTAAGAACAAGTAACAAGGAATCTGCCGCCGCCTAGGTCACTGAGATTGGAGCCAGAAAGGTTTAAAACTAAGAAATTGATGAGTTCTTAGTAAAATGAATATGTAAAGAAATAAATAATAAATATCTTTCAAATTTCTGGCTGAATGGGAGTATGATCAATTTCCCCGTGCATTTCATTGGCAGTTTTCGTGAAGTGAGCTTTCTTTTCCTGTGTCTGAATTTTACCCTCTCGAATGATGATGGTAGTGGTGTTGATGATGATGATGATGATGATGATGATGACAAATAAGGAAGCAGAAGATGTATTATGTGCAATGTAAGCATCTACTCTTACTTGCCCTTATACGTTGCTACTAACAAAGGAAAAAACACCACCTTCTACCTTCGTTTCAAACTTTAATAATTTCTGGGAGACACTTTTATTACTTGGTTTCTTTTATTATGAGCAGTTTCCTTCTGCCGAATTAAATCGACTGAAAACTAGAATACGTTATCTACGCATGCGGCCTCAAAACGGATGGAGGAAAGGTTAAGGGAATTACTGGAGAGGGAGTGCCTAGGAAATTGGGAAGAATTTAGAAAGCTGCCGTAAAGGATAATATAGAGGAAATTCACCATACTGTGGGGAAACGAGGGGGAAATGCCCTATGGAAGAATGAAAACGAAGTACCCTATGGAAGAAAGTAAAGGAAGTGCCCTATAGGAGAAGAGAAAATGCCCTATAGGAGAATGACAAGGAAGTTCCGTATTGGAGAATGAAGTGGGTGTGTCTATAAGAGTGGACAGAATAAAGTGCCTAGCTCAGGATGTAAGACGGGTGGGGCATCAGCGGGGTAGCTTCTCTTAACCACTTTCCCACCCCATTGGCAGGAAATACCAAGTGTGGTCCTTAGTGCAAAGCGTTTACATTATCATCATCATCAACACCATGCTTCAGTTCACCACGCTAACATGAGATGGGTAGATCCAGAACAGCATGACATATCTGAACATTTGGTTAGAGTGAATCAAAGGGAATAACAGAGGCCTTCGTACTGGAAAATTTTCTTCCTACCTATGCCGTATGTGTATATATTGCATCGACCGGCCTGCACAAGGGCGGGAAACTCTATTGAACATGATCAAGCCGAGTTTCACGGGTCTGAAGGGCAACTGATCAGCAGGACCGATGAACACAAAATTCTGTCTCTGGAGAAGTGACCCGTTTTTGAGCGAAGGGGGAGAAGTGCATGTGGGACTTTGTGTTGGTGGAGTGGCTGTGTTTGTGAGTGAGAGAGTGACAGGGTGCGAACATGTGTGAATACACGTTCGGGCATACCACTGTACTCTGTTAAATGCCAGCACCCAGGTGGGATTGATGCCATTCAGAGGCCGTAAGGGTGGACAAAGCTGCTTCCAGTACAAGTGCTGAGCCAAGAAGGGAACACACACACACACACACACACACACACACACACACACACA
>JAGKTI010040977.1:0-10319 GCA_018397915.1 Birgus latro
ATAAGGTGTGTGTAAGGCTGCAGTGTATAAGGTGTGTGTAAGGCTGCAGTGTATAAGGTGTAGGACTGTGTATACAAAACAGACTAATGCTCACATGTATGATTATAACGAGTGCTTTGTGTGTATAATACCGTCTTTACGTATAAATAAATATGTTTATAGATAAATAACTTCAATTTAATATATAAGTTCTTTTATTCCTTGAAGGGCCTGTGTTGTTAACCCCTTCAGCACGAGGGTGTATCTTGATTCTTCTCACCGCCTAACAGTTTTATACAAGACGTCTGTTGTTATCATCTGACGGAACTGGGTCATTCCCGTGGCTAAAATACTATGTTGTGGTTTACGTGATGCTCGATGGGCATCCGTTATGGGTACTGAATCTCCTTGGTTACTAGTTAAAGAGATCCTCCATTTCGACGCCATCTGGCCATCAATCGAGCTGAGAGAGAGAGAGAGAGAGAGAGAGAGAGAGACAGAGACAGAGAGAGAGAGAGAGACAGAGAGAGAGAGAGAGACAGAGAGAGAGAGAGAGAGAGAGAGAGAGAGAGAGAGAGAGAGAGAAGGAGAATGTGTGTTTGAATCGAGAGCAAGTGAAGAATGAGGAAGAAACGAAAGATTGGGAGGGTAAGAGAGCAAGGTAAGATGAGTGGAGAGGTTGACGGGGAAGGAAGGTTGCATATTCAGAGAGGAGAGGAATAGGAAGGAATTAAAGTAAATAAAGAAGAACCAAGAGGTAGGCGGCGAAGGAAGATTAGTTAGGGAGAGAGGAGGATGTGCTGAAGATCAGTGAATGATTTTGGCTTCCTTGACTTTGACTTCCTCAAGAACAAGATTAAGATTTTCCTGTGATGAAGGTGACAGGTTAATAAGTGGCTTTTCTTTTTTATGTTATAGATGGGGGAACATACCACCCACTCACTTGATGTAGTGCTACCCTCAGGTGACACTGCTCTGAACTCTTAAATTGAATTAAATCGTCTGATAACAACGTATATATAAAAGGTCATCATAGTGAAAAGTTTAATGTTTTATGTGTATTCCTGGTTATATTTTCCTTTTTAAATTTCCCCTGTAATTTTATGGAAGGTGATTATTGTATTTGTCATTGTAGGCTTTTATCTGTTCATCCGGTGTGCATGTTCTTTATTTGCCTTTATGGATGTTATGATTGTTTCCACGCAAGGTTTTTCGTGTCATGGATGGGCAAGGCTAATGAGTGACTGTGGTGCTCGGGCATGTTGTTACAGTTCTTTTCCCTTGGTAAAATTTCCCCCGTCATGAGTTTGTAAGCTTAATGATTTACTGGTTTATTTTTTATATTGCTGGTGGGTGTAGCTGAAGAGATTATCCCGTTTCTGTACTCCTTTTACTCTACTCGGCCCAGATTTTTTCCCCCGTTTTGGAGCTTATTTTACGGTACTTAGTGGCAGAAAAGACAGTACTGTAGCTCTACATTCATTTCATAGCACTTCTTCGTGACTAACATCATATTGCAGTGGTAATCTTATGGTACAGTTCAGCAGTGAAGATGGAGAGTTGGCAGTTTTAGACCAGATTAGAATGAAAAGGGTATGTTGTGGAGTGACTGTTGAATTTCCATGTGTGGACTTAAATGTTGTACTTTTTCCCCTCATCTGTTACGAATGTGCGGGGTAATGAGTAAGAGGAGGGTCTGTTTTTGTACATTTGGGTGTAATATATTCGTTAAGATTTCTCTTGTGAATGTGAAAGGTTTAACTAAGACTCAGGGAATGTTACAGAGGTCTTTATTGGGAGATGTTTATAAGGAATGTGTGAATATTATTCTTCCATCTGACTGTTATTCCATCTGATCAGTTCACGGTGATTTGATACCAAGACAAGAATGAAATACGAAAGACATCATCATACAGAAAGGATCTTGGAGCTACTTTCCAATCTCTTCTAAATCATCCGCAGGCAACGTGAATAAAATATAGAGGACTTGATCGTAGGTAATGGGTTGAACAAGACGGAAGTGAGATTTAAGTGTTGTGAAGGAAGTGCTTTGAGACTGATAACCTACTAAGAAATAATGGTGTACAATTTGATGCGAGCGGTTTAGAAATTATGTAACACAGTGTCGATGGCTTGGTATATCCAACCTCTGTGGAATTGCTGTCTGACTGCCTGCATGTATGTATGTATTGCAGCCCTTCATTAATCTGTGTATGTCTTTCTTTCGGTTTGTCATAGAACACACACACACACACACACACACACACACACACACGTCCGTGTCTGTTTCCATTTACAGTATCTCTAGTAGTTCGGACCTCTGCTTCCGTATCAGTAGAAAAATATATTTTTCTTATGTGTATTTTCTATGGCAACGTGGGCTAATAGCGAGTGGTGGGACAATACTGAATATTCCCTCTTAGTCCCATAAATACGAAGAGGTCCTTATTTTATTCTAACTGCCTACTAACATTTTTCATTCCCAGGGAGCTATTTATTTGTTACGGGCTAGAGAAACCTGTATTTAACAGCCAGCTCGAAAGTTTCCCTTAAAGAGAATAAAATCATCCGGAGGTGGCCAGAATATTAAAAAAAAAAAAAAAAAAAGTCCTCTTAGTGAATGTATTGGTAGAGCTTGGTGTTTTAGGCTGCCTGCTCACCAGAAGAGTCGAGCAGAGACGGAGCAGTTCGAGTCATGACTGTGATTCATTATATTATTACCAAACTGATGTTAGCAATTAAACATAGTAACAAACATAATTCACGTGAAATAAATGGGTGTCTCTGAAGCTCATCATATCTGTCGCAAAAGTGAAGGATGTTTTTTTTAACGAATATACAGGTGCTCCTCTGGTCATTTCATTCGAAGAGGTCGTTTGAGTTCGAGATAAGGGGTATTCCATTGAAACATTTTAATTTGCGTGACCTTTGTATATTAAAAATTTTACATCACTTCGGATTAAAATGGTAAAATTTATACGTAATTCGAAAGACACTGTTCGCACCGGGGGAGTCGAGTCAGTTCAGATCACGGCCAGTTGATTCGAGACAAGTCCATCTCCTCCATCTCCTCGTCAGTCATGGAGAGTCTGTAGTGCCGGGAGGCTGCATCTTGTTCATCAGCTTCCTGGTTACCCTCAGCTTGGTGATCGCAGTCAGGCACATTACATCAATTTCATGACTGTAGCGAGGTTACTGCTGAACTGATTCTACAGGTAAGAGTGTAAAATCGTGGTTAATTCAGGGGCGTAGCCTGGATTTTGTTATGTGGGAAGCCGAAATTTAAGCCGATATTGTTCTTGAAATGGAGGTGCTTCGAAAGTACTATAATGGTAGCCTGATGAACAAAACAAAATATTTGGTGTTAAACAGTAATCAACCCAGGGAACAATAATTAATACTTGAATTAATAAAGAAATATAAAAGTAAACGAATATAAAATGACTGCCCCACTCCGCCTTGGCTGCGCCCATAATGGTTATGATTTCAGTATTAATAGTCAAAATATTCACATCTAAAACTTACCCTTTTATTTTAAGTGGATTTAAGCTGACTACAAGCATCTGGTAGCATCATGTGCGACATAAAAATCACGTTCCCGGTTTTACAGAGAATTTAGGTATGTTGCACTATGGCGACTTAGGTGTTGTAGAAATAACACAGGAAAATATTGAGGTGCTAGACTGGTGCTGTTAAAACTGAGAAGGGAAATTGTGGAAAAGCTGTGTGTGTGTGTGTGTGTGTGTGTGTGTGTGTGTGTGTGTGTGTGTGTGTGTGTGTGTGTGTGTGTGTGTGTGTGTTTTGTCATAACTGGAGAATTTGATGATAGAACACGTCTGACTTTTCTGTATTATTGCTATTTGTTATGTGCGATGTAACCCGATCACTCTTAACTATATACAGGTGTTACATCGGTCATTAATTAGGGGCTTAATTATTCCTTCCCGCACTCAGTTTTAACTCCTTCAATCCAATTATTTTTTTTCTAATTCTTAAACTTTTAGACCTGAATGGGTTTGGTGTAGAATTCATTAAACCTTTCAGTACGAGAGGTAATGGTTTTGAATGTGTGCAAATAACAAGAATAAAATATAGATACGCGGCACCGGATTCTGGGGATAAGAGTACGTCCGGTAGAAGGAATAAATCTCTAAAAAGGAGGTGTTAGGGAGCCTTCCAATCCCACGAGCGCGCATCGGTAAGACCCTGTGACCCCCCGTGCCAGAGAGCCAGGGTTCGAATCCCAGCAGGGGGTTCACTTTTTCTCCGGCCCGGGTCATTAGCGCGGCGCAGTGGTGGGTGGGTAGGCTCCATATTTATTAACTTTCTCGTGCTTAACCCTCTCAGGCTTCTGTGATTCACTTTTGGTGATAGCTAATACTCTCTTCAGGCACAAAATAATCCATAGGTATACATGGCTAGTGATGAGAAGGGTGGATGGTGAACTGAATGAACGGAGGCAATGATTGATGATGTGCGTGTGGATGAAAGGATGAGCCTGAATATCGTCGTCTGGCGTTACCTGAAATATAATCCTAAATTTGTCGCGACCGTGAGAGAGGGAGAAAGAGAGAGAGAGAGAGAGAAGGGGGGGGGAGAGAGAGAGCATCTAAGTCCCTCGATAATAAATTTCTCTGGAGGCTGTTTATGGTAAGAATTTAAGATCGCTTATAAATACACCCCCTGGAGACTGGCGCATGACACACCCACATCCAGTACAAAGGGTAGTTAAGACTGAGGATGTTATTGGTCTTTTCACTTGTCTCGTCAGCATCAGCATTATCGTCATTATTAGTATTATCATTAGCATCATTATCTACGTTAGGCAGTCTGTAGAAGAGCGAAGATTTCTCCACTCTGACCTGTTATCACCTTGCCCCCTACCTATCCCGGCATAGTTGCGAATTTCATCTCTCCGTCTCGGTTTCGGCCTCTACTACCCGTTTCATCTCCAAATTGCCACTTCGCTTTGTAGCGGAAAATAAAGGCGAAAAACTTCGCTTATATGTTCCACTTTTCTCTGTTCCCGAATCCATGAAGCTTTCGTGTATGACCTTCCATATGCCATCCATCATCATCCATCCTTTCCTGTGCTCATCGAAGGTTTAGTTTTAAGAATTGTGTTAACCTATCTATAGTTGATAGTAACCACCCAGTTGTGTGTGTGTGTGTGTGTGTGTGTGTGTGTGTGTGTGCGTGTGCGTGTGTGTGTGTGTGTGTGTGTGTGTGTCACAAACAAGAGGTGGGTAGGTTCCAGATACAAGAAATAGCCAAACACAGATTTAAATAAATGTTAGAGTGCCCACTAAATATCATTACTAATATGCCACAATTTATAACCAAAATTAGTGAAAGTTAAAAATAGAAGTTTCTGAAGAAGGTATTAGGAGTGGGGGCTGAGTAGATGGAAAAAAAAAAAGTGTGTGAATGAATGGGCGGAAGTATTGGCTGTTTTTTGCGTCTACAGGGAAGGGAAGGGTAGAAGAAAGGAAGGGTTGTGATGATGGGGGAGGGTGGGGCTGGTAGGGTGATGAGAGGGTCTTCGCGTGGAGTGTCTTAGCTCACCTCACCACTTCTCTGCCTCTTATCTTCTCCCCACCTCCTCCCACCCACTTTTACCACATTCTCAGCTTTGTCTTAGACTCCTTCGTTTAGAGGCATCTGTCTTAGTCAAAATATCATCTAACTTTAGGGGGGAAAATGAAACATGAAAATACCATTGATCATCAGAATCGGTGTCGCATTCTTTTATAGCTAAGGTCAGGCTGTTTTAATTAGTTCAGCAAATTCATTACGTCTTAGATAGGAGAATTTTCTTAACCTCTTCAGACAGGTATATCCTAAGCTGAATATGCTGATGTGGTGTTAGCAAGAATAAAATAAGACGTCATCGTACTGAAGGGAAAGGAAGTAACACTCAGAAATTTTCACCGCCTCCTCCTCCCCCTCTTTTATCACCTTCCCACTCCTGTCTCTAACACTTTCTTCGACAGTCCTTGGGTCGTATTCATATTTTAAGTGTTCGTTGTTTTTAAGTATATTTGTTTATGCTTTTATCTTAACTCTTATACTACCAAACATTTCACAACAAAACTAAGGTGACCAATTGCGTAAGCAGTACGACAAAACAGAACGATGCATGATAATATATACTTGCTGTGGAGACTTGTTAATCGCGAAAATTGGTTAAGATCTTATATAAATACACCATATCATCTCCCTCTTTATGAATACGACACCATACCATCTCCCCATTTATGAATATAACACCTTACCATCTCCCTCTTTATGAATATAACACCTTACCATCTCCCCCTTTATGAATACGGCACCATACCATCTCCCCATTCATGAATATAACACCTTACCATCTCCCCATTTATGAATATAACACCTTACCATCTCCCTCTTTATGAATATAACACCTTACCATCTTCCTTTTTATGAATACGGCACTGTACCGTCTCCCTCCTTCCCCTCGTCTCTGTCACTCCATCCCCTTTTATCACGTACTTAGTCCTGTCTCTGGCACCCCTTCATTTCTTCTTCTTAGCCTTCACGTTATTTTCCACCTTCATACTGGTCTTTGACACCCTCTCATATTTTCATCGCCATCTCCTCTTCCCCCATTTTCTCTCCCCCTTCTCTTTATAACCTTTCCATACTGCCTTCGCTAATTCCTCATTTTCGCCTCCGAGCACTTTCTTATCCCTGTCTTTATCACCCCCTTCTCTCCACAGCACCTCTCTCTCTTCTCATCTTCCTTACCCTCTCACCTCCTGACTTCACATCTCATCCCGTCACATCACAGACACACCGAGTCACACCTCTCATTGCTACGAGAAGTTTATCATCAGCTGAATAAAATGTCTGTTGTTAGAATTTAAAAAGGCGTCATTGTACTGAAAGGATTGAGTTTTTATAATGTTTGGTTCGAGAAGAGAATGTGCTTGATTATGTTATTGAATTTAAACATCTTCCCCTGCCAGATAATCTCCCATCAAAGCAGCCACAACCATTTTCTATGATCTCCGTGGCTTTCATCTCGCATTCCCTCAGTAATAGTTAACATCGTCTTTAAACTCGACTCTCACCTCAATAGGGCATGGAAACTCTTCACCTTATCCTCCCCTCCATGCCTGTTATTGCCCTGTGCAGCCACATATCACTCGTACTTCTCATAAACCCACCCCATTCTCTAAACACCCTGCTACCGTATCACAAGAGTCATATCTCAGTCTCGGCAGTTTCTCAAAAATCTTTTCACAGTCTCTCAACACTGTCTCAGGAGCTGTACCTACATTCACCCTACCCCAGTCACACAGGAATCCTATCTCAGTCGCTCAGCATGCTTTCAGGAATCTTATCACAGTCTCTCAGCACTGAGTCAGGAGCTGTACGGCAGTTTCTAATCTCCCTAAGAGTCTCACAGAAATCTTATCTCAGTCACTCAGCAGTCTCTCTCAGGAACCGTACCACAACTTATCAGTATCCTATCAGAACCACAGCTCAGTGTCTTAGTACCTTTTCATGAACCTCAGCCTAGACGTCTAACATGCGGTACTGAGTCGTTTGTAGCCAGCTTCATCCTGCGTCTCCCCTTAGACCTTTAGCAAAATGGAAAAGTCGGCGAGATGTAGCACAGCACACACGAAGTAGTAGGTCGTATCGTCCAGTCGCTTGCTTGCTGGTACCTTTGCTCCTGCATAACTGTTAGATAATCACAGTTTTTCAAAGGCTGTCAGATTATATAAGACTTCACCACCGGAAATGTTATGCGGCCTGCACACACGCAAGGAATGGAAAAAAAAACGTACATCTCCACTCCCAGGAACCCAGCCAGTCTGTCACCTCAAAAGCCCCATCCATATAGCCTAAGACGCCCTTCCTACCGCAATTACCGTCCCCTCATGCCAGCCTCACCCTTCTACCCTCCCTTCCCCTCCTACGCTCCCTGACGTCCCTCCCCCTGCCCCTCCGCCAGTCTGTCCTCCGCCGTGCCCCTGATGAATGTGTTGAGGGTGATTAATGCCCCTGGGAACCTACAGGAGGCCAAGACTGATTACCTTAGGCCTCCTCCACTCCTTCACCGTCAGACGCCAGGCATCTTCCTCTTCCTGCTTACCCTTTCATTCGGTCTCCAGCCACTCTTTCTGACCTTCCTTCCTTTCTTCCCTTACTCATTCATTCCATCCAACCTTCATTCATTCATTCCTTTCTTCCTTCAGTGGTTCCTTCGCCTTAAATTTTCATGTCCTTCCTTCTTTCCTTCCTTTATTCATTCATTCAACCTTTACTTTTCCTTCATTTCTTCCCTCCGTCCCTCCGTCTTTCCTTCACCATCATCTTCCATTTATTTCCTTCCTTCCTTCCCTTCTTCCTTTCACCTTAGGATATATCGTGGATTATAGGTATTTATCCGAAATTCGCTGTGTTGGGATTATAGCTTGTTTGTGTGTGTGTGTGTGTGTGTGTGTGTGTGTGTGTGTGTGTGTGTGCGTGTGTCAGGAGTGTAAGGGCCTTGGGCTAACATTCTTAATTTAGACGTGTAAGGTAAGAATGATCAGTCGCTTTTCCCTAGTCGCTCTCCTGAGTAACAGTACGTGTCCAATTAATTCAATCAACCCTTGGATTTAGGTCCCTTATGGGCTACATCCGATTGGAGCGCCTTAATGCACTAAACCACCAGGCACCTGAATGTTGATTGAAATGTTCTGAAAACATTAATCTGTACCTCATCATCCGTTTTTTCCCCAACATTTGCCGTTCATTTTTCACCTTTCGTTCATCTCCTCACAGCTTCATCGCCTGCAATCCCTGTTGAACTAAGACTCGCTCGTATGGTTTGGCCGAGGACGTGGTATGGCTATAAATTGTACCTGGTATTAGGGAGCGTGTTATCTGATCGTGGGTGGTGTGGTGGGAGTGTGGTGGCTGTGGTAAGGGTGTGGGAGGGGGAATTTCAGTGCAATTTTGTGTTATTGTTATTATTGTTATTCACCTATCTTGTATTACTGTTGGAGGCTGGAGTGAAGTTTTGTGTTATGGTGAAAAATATTTAGTACTGTGTATTTATTTCCCACACCTTGAGTTCACGAAGTCTACTCTTATTTAGGTTATTATTGTTGCTAACGGCAGATTGTTTTAAAAAGTCCCCTTTAAGGTAATTAAAATGATCAAGAAGAATACGTATTATACATGGTCAGGAAGATTTTATTAATATTTTTCTGGAGGACTCCTAAGGCTGAAGTGTTTTGTGGATGAATGTGTGGCCCATTTCACTGGACATGTGGAAAGACTACTATTTTATCCTTTATATATGTTTCTGGTCCAGTACTTATAAAAAAAATCCATAAAATTTTGCCTTTGATCAGATTCTAAATGTTATAAACCCATACATCATTCCAGTGTGCTATCCTTGTCTTATTTTCGTGTACAGGTAGAGGTGGTGGGTGCGGGTGAGGTGCAGCGGAGAGTGGGTAGGGGCCAGCTGACTCCACAGTTTGGTGGGACCTTACACTTCGACACCCGGGCGTGGCGGACACTCCTGCAGGTGGGTGTATGAGAGAGAGAGTGATAGATACGCAGACGAATGGTGGAGAGAGAGAGAGAGAGAGAGAGAGAGAGAGAGAGAGAGAGAGAGAACGGTAATTAGTATTTTAATGTGAAGGTATAATGTTTTACGAGTAACTGATTGAAGTGACTTTCCATAATTACTGCTTATAAATTGTTGAAGCTTGAGTAATTTGAGAGGTTTGGCCAGTTTTCACGTAACACTGATCATAACTCTGCTTCTGCCAGAACTAATATGTTTCCATTTTTACTAATCTGGAGCTGGGATCTGGACTCGTAAATCATCTTACCATTATTACTGAAATTTACATTCGTTCAAGCTTTTATCTGTTTATGGATCCTGCTTACTTCATTTATAGCAGTGCGAAGAGAATTAAGATGATTCTCACTCATCACAAGAATGAGAATATTATGATAATGATGCAGTAGTATTTATCTCCTCATGCTTACCCTTTTCTTTACAGCTTCGCGAGGACATACTAAAAAATGTGCGACCCTGCGTATCCTACCTAGAGGGCCTTACCGTCTCCCCAACCCCTCCTCCCTCTGCCCTCTCTATCTCCCCTTCCCCCACTACCCCCCTCCACTCCCCCACCTCCGCCTGCAGTGTGGAGGAGGCCAGGAGGAGTGTGAGCAGTGCCAAAAGTAACTTAAGGGAAATGGAAAACTGGTGCCAAAGACTCCGCAAGCATAGTGTAGTCAGGTGAGTCGAACTTTTTGTATTTTTATTGATTTATATGTATTTTATTTATGTGGAGGACAGATTT
>JAGKTI010040978.1:0-10319 GCA_018397915.1 Birgus latro
TTTATACTTTTATTCGAATATTCACAGTGGTCACCAGCAGGGATATTAAAGGAAAAAAAATAAGATTTTCTTCAGACCCTTGTGGTTCCTACCGACAGAAGATCGCAGGGGACGAGGAACAAACTCGGCAAAAAATCTATGATTTATCTCTCAGCTCACATATACTGAAACATTTCACTGCATGAGAAGCAAATAATAGTTAATATATGTCTAAAGTATTATTATTTACAGATTATATGCGTAAAACTGCTTATATTTCACAACTACCAACCATTTTAACCATTCCTGGAATCTGTCATGTATTAGGTAAATAACGATCAGTACGAGTAGGTAGCTATATTAATGATTGTCTTTATATGAACTAACACCATTTCAAAGTCATTAATATTGCTGTCAAGTTAAATTAATAGATTTATCTGCTGTACAAAGATGGAGAAAGCGGCCTCGGCTCCAGACCTGCCTGGTGCCTGGCGTACGAGCATATGTCAACAGACATTGTAAACATTCACGTTCAATATGACATAATTCATATGTGCGGTCAAGAAGGTGTATTAAGCTCATGATTGGACCGACTGAGCAGGACGCAGAGAAAGTCACTACCTGTCATCAGCACAGTCGAACTCAAATCAACACTGAGGGAATTCGAAGGAGGTGCTGCTCGTGGTATCTTGTTGTGGAGTGATATAGTGGTACTAAACAAGCAAGAAGAGAAAACACACCATAATAAGGCGCGGTAAAGGAGAGTGAACGCCTTGGAGATGGCGGCGCAGCCGGCTACCCAGCCGGTTGGAGTGCCCAAGGATGACGAGGCTATGCTGGAGGTCGGACCTACCCAAGGCAAGCGTGGACGACAGCCACTCCAGGAAGAAGAGGAGGATGGTGGACAGGACGACACATCCCACTCAGGGAAGTATTTTAAGCCCACACACTCTACTGACATCACAGGTGAGCGCTTAATCACTTTCCTGGTCCGCACTTTAGATGGCAGTGCAGCTTTTACCAACCCCAGAGCTCTGTCTAAGGCCATCAGTGCTTGCTCTTGGAGCAAATATAGTGTGGAGGGTGAGCTTCGGGTATTGGGACGAGGGGCAGCCTTTCGCTTCTGCATAGCAGAGGCGAATTTAACCAAGCTATCTGCCCCTCCTGAGTCCCTAACTTCCCTCGGAGAATGGAAGGTCAAGTGCTGGAGGGCCACCTCCCCCACAGATAGTGCTTATTCATTTGGGAAAATCAGCCCGGTGTCACTTGACCTATCCACCGATGACATCCTTTCACAGCTTCGCTGTCTGGGGTCAGGGGGCCACCTTGTAGAGGTTTCACGCCTCACTTCCCGATCTGGACAGGACGGCACACAGGTTCCGTCTCGAGTTATTCGCCTCAAGTTCGAGGGTCCCATGCCAGAAAAAGTCATACTGGGATATCCTTGCTACATGGTGGGTACTTACACCTTTCCGCTGCTACGATGCTTCACTTGCCACCAGTTTGGACATGGATCCCTTTCCTGTCGGAACAAGGTCCGATGTGCACGATGCAGCCGCTTTCACCCCTATCGCTCTAGCACTGGGGAGCCTTGTAAAGAGGACCCTTATTGTTTTTTCTGTGGCGACTCTCACACAGTCACATCAAGATCATGCCCAGTTTATCAGAAAACTCTTACCATCCATGTAGAAGCCCGAAACAACCCATCTTCTCTCCAGTCTGTGAACACCAAGCTGCGCTCCCTCAACCCGGCACTGCGTACTGCCACACCCCCTCGCCTCACTCAGTCAGCACCATCTGTCTCCTCTCACGCAGCCAGCCGACCTGTGCAGCAGGGCCTCAGTTTTGCTGCAGTCACCTCCAACCGTTTCTCTGCCCTGCAGGATCTGCATCCATCAGAGGCGGACATCATCGACAGGGAATCTGATACGGGCACACACATTTCCCCACCCCCTGAGATAGTGACATCTGCCCAGAGACTGGCATACTCAGCGGTCGTCCACTCGCCCCTGAGGTTGAGGCGCCCTCGTGTGTCTGAACGACCTCGCTCCCCCCCACATCTCCCAGAGGACAGGACATCAATGGAAGAGATCTCGCTGGCTCCAATCCCCTCTCAAGGTCAGCACCAGGAACGGGCCCCTCATCGTGCTCAAGCAATCCACACCCTGCCAGACAGGCCTCAGCGACCCCCTTCACCGCTGCCTTCCCTTGGTACCCAGCCATGACCTCTCCCTGCTGTGGATCTTGCTGCCTTTCTCTGGATTGTCATCGATGCCATATCAGCCTACCTTCAGGGCATGACACCCAAGGATATTTGTGAGCAAATTATGCCCAGGTTACTCTCCCTTGTATTATCTTCATAGACTCCACCCCAAAGCATTTTTCCATGGTGGTATGGAACGCTCGTTCTATATTGAATAAAACCTATGAATTTAAGATGCTTATGAACGAACTTCTTCCTTCGATTATTGGGGTAAGTGAAACATGGTTACAACCACATATTCGTTTTAATCTTAGAGGATATACAGTCATTAGACAGGATAGGCCAGCACAGCAGGGGGGTGGGTTGGCCTTACTGGTCAGGGACGGTATTCATCACAGGCCTTTCCCACTCACCGCTTATACCAATGGGGCTCTGGAGACCTTAGGTGCACAGATAGAGTTGCAGAGACGTCGAGTTTCCTTATTACTTTTATACAACTCCTGTCGAAATATCACCATTGCTGAATTTACACATTACTTCAACCAGCTCCCTTCACCGGCATTGGTCTTTGGTGACTTTAATGCCCGTCACTCCTTGTGGGAACCCGGTCTCCCTAGCAGCTCTGTAAGCGCCACCGGTTCTTCCCTGTTTTCGTATCTATTACAAACAGACAGATACATCCTTCTATCCCCAGTGGGCCTCAAAACTCGTTATGATCCACACACAGGAGCAGGCTCAGTTTTAGATCTATGTATAGGGGATACCTACTTTCATGGGGTGGAATTTACTGAGGGACCCTTTATGGGTAGCAATCATCTCCCGCTAATAATCCGCATCCCTGATAGATCCGTCTCCGACTTGGCTCCCGTGAGCCTGCATTGGCGTCTGTCCGATGGTGGATGGACAAAATTTTCCAAGGTTTTGATGGACTCTCCGCCAGTGATTCACCTCCCCTTAAATCTAGCCGCGGGTGCTTTTTCGGATTGGTTGATGGCGGCAGGCAAGGAAGCATTTTCACTGATCACCTCCCGTCGGCGCCTCGGTGTGGGGTCCCTTGGTGGACCGAGGAGTGTCACAGGGTGGTGTTAGCAAAGCGCCAGGCTTGGCGCGCGTGGCAGGTCTGCTTATCTGAGGCCAACAGAGCTCAGTATCGACGGGCAAATGCGGAGTGCACCCTTTCAGTCATGGCTGCAAAAAGGAAGGCCTGGGCGACTTTTGTGGCATCTCTGTCATTCTCCACTTCCTCCACTCGCGCCTGGCGTTTTTTGCGGGCCATGAAGGGTAAATTAACCACTTACACATATCCCCTAACCCAAGATGGAGTGGATCTGCTCACTACCGCAGATGCAGCTAATGCATTTGCCTGCCATTACAGCATGTCCCTTGGTATCCCAGCTCCCCTCCCTGACTTGCCCCGTGTCATGTGCGTGGTTGAGGTGGCTGAAACGAAGCCCCCCCTGACGGACTTGTCGTCCCCTATCACTCCTCATGAGTTGACAATTGCCATGCGTGCTCTGCCCCCCCCGCAAAGCTGCTGGGCCGGATACTATTCCATATGAATTCCTGACCCATTTACCTCCTGTGGCACATGATCTCCTCTTGCAGTTGATCAACGATAGCTGGCGGTTGGGCGTCTTTCCCACGACATGGAAGCATGCCTCCATTCTTCCCTTTCCAAAGCCGGGGAAAGATCCCACCCTGCTTAGTAGCTACAGGCCTATAGCCCTTCTTCCATGTCTTGGGAAACTCATGGAGCGAGTGGTAAGTAACCGGTTACATTGGTGGGCAGAGAGTAAGGGTCTTCTCATGGAGGAGCAGTGTGGTTTCCGGCCAGGACGAGGCACTCTGGATGTTCTTCATCAACTTGAACATTCCATCCAAGTCACATATAGAAATAAGGAAATCATGTTGTCCCTTTTTATAGACCTGGCTGGGGCCTTCGACTCTGCTTCCCATGAGGGGATCCTCTATAATTTATCAAGAGTGGGGATAGTTGGCACGCCTCTGACTTGGATTCGTAGTTTCCTGTCTGGTAGAACTTTCTCAGTTTCTCTTGGGGGGTTAACCTCTTCTTCCTTCCCAGTTCGTAAGGGGGTACCTCAGGGGTTGGTTTTGAGTCCCTTCCTCTTTAACATGATGTTGTCTACACTATCCCGCCCTCCAGGCACTTCTCTTCTAGTATATGCAGATGACCTAACCCTCCTTAGCTCAGCACCCACTCTGCAGGAGGCACAGGATAGTCTTCAGTCGGGGATTAATACCCTTCTAACTTGGTTTGCAGACTGGGGATTCAGGGTTAATGTCGACAAATGTGTTCTAATGTTTTATACCCTTAAACACACATTACCCTCTCTGCCCACTATTTATGTTCATGATACCTCTGTACCTCTTCGGCGTCGCCACACTTTCCTGGGACTCCGACTTGATGGCCCAATTCTGACTTGGAAGGCACATATTGATTATTTACGAGTCTCCTGTATGAAACGCCTTTCCCTCATGAAATGCTTAACAGGCTTCCGATGGGGTGCCTCCCGGGAAGTCCTATTGAAGTTTTACCAAGTGTATATCCGAAGCAAACTGGATTATGGCTGTACCATATATGGATCTGCTTCCCCCTCCCTTTTAAGTAAGCTCGATGTAATTCAAAATTCTGCCCTCCGGACAGCACTTGGAGCATTCTGCTCCTCTCCGGCTGCTGCTATGCATGCAGAGGCAAATGTGTTACCTCTGGAGCGATGGCGAGTGTTCCAAGATTGCTTATTCCTAAATAGAAGTCTCTCTTTTTCCCCTTCCCATCCCTTGGTTATACTTTATGCCCACTCCAGAATCTCCTATGATAATCCATCCTGGCCTCTACGTTCACGTGTTCCATTCCTTGTCCGAGCTTTGCAATCCTATAGCCGATTGTCCCTGCCTTTACCTCATCCTATCCCTATATCCACTGTCTCCCCAGTCCCCCCTTGGTTCCCACTACCCTCCTTTTTTCATTTACACCTTCACGCCCCATTTACTAAGTCCATTGACTTTCCCAATGCCTTACCCCTCTTTGGTGAATTACTGTCCCTCCGTTACACTAACTCCTTCCAGATTTTTACAGATGGCTCTCATGTCCCATCCCCTCCTTCCACAACGGCGGCAATATTTGTCCCTTCTCTTTCCCTGTGTAGAATTTGGAAACTAGACGGGCTTCACCCTATCCTTGCCGCTGAGCTTTTTGCCATCCTGGGCGCCTTGGTGTTTGTCAGAGATTCACTCCACCCCCAGACAGTCGTCATTTTTTCTGATCCCTATTGTGCTCCTGGCACCCGTCCTCTCATCGCAAACTTATCTTCAACTGTCACTCTGTTCTTTTTCTCCATGCTCGAGGCTTTACAATACATTTTCAGTGGGTCCCTTCTCACACTGGCATCCATGGAAACACCGTAGCCGATGCTGCGGCGACACTGGCACATGACACGACAGACATTGAACCCTATCCTCTTGACTTTTCCTCCTTTTCTAAACACGTCTTTCACACCATCTTCAACATATGGAATGCTGCCATCCCTGATTTGCTACACAACACATGCCTTTCTGCATATCGCACATCATCAACACCGCAACCCTGGGCTCGCTCTTCCAGCCGTGACCTGGACACCGCACTGGTCAGACTACGGCTTGGCCATACAGCCCTCAACGCACACCTGCACAGGATAGGCCTCTCCCCTACTCCCTCGTGCCCATGGTGTGGCAGTGCAGATGAGACCATCTTCCACTTCATCTTTTGGTGCCCAAGGTTCTTCTCTGCTAGAACCTTCCTCCGTTCAGCCTTGATCGCCTGTGGTGTCCACGACTTCACGCTTCCTATCCTACTAGCTGGTGTTGGCCTATCGGAGGACCAAAAGGCCAAGGTATTACGCCTCATGAAACAGTTTCTCCGTGTTACAGGTCAGATTCGTCGCCTGTAATCCCCACTGGTGAGATGAGCCTCCTCTGCTTTCTTCAAGAAACCATCCGATTAACAGGGGTCATCAGTGCATAATCATCCCTGCTAGGCCCAACTTCCCAGGGTGCCATTTCCGCCAGGGGAGGGTGTATAAGCTTCATCGCTTCACTACCCTTTAACCTAAGAAGAAGAAGAATTCATATGTGCCGTGGCTGACTGCAAGTCAAGAAAGACGACAACAAGAAAGAAGGGTAGAAGATATGTCAGAGGCTGGGCTAGGTTCCCATCTGCCAAGGAAGAACCAGTGAGAAGAAAAGTTTGGGAAGAGAGGTGCAGGAGGGAAGTGGGATGGAAAGCCACTTATAATCATGCCGTCTGCTCCATGCATTTCATTGGATGGGAGAAAGAAAGACCAACACCAGAAAACCCAGATCCAGTGCTGTTTCAGTATAATGGGTGGGGGAAAAACTGTTATACAAATATTACTAGACAAAAAAATAGACCAGTGTAAAGGACAAGAAGTAGGTAAGGAATCATGCCTTGCAAACACCAGCCCAAGCCCAGCTTCCACTCCAAGTGACCAAAAGACACCAACTGAAGAAGTGTTTGTGTCTGATCACATTCAAGACTGGCCAGAGGTTGAAATATGCTCCAGCAGGCATGTCTACACCGCCAATTACAGGTAATTTTCATAAAATTGTATTGGTATTTATTTCCTTTTAGATGGTAATCACACTCACTGGTATGCATAAGCTTTATTTGAAGCTGTAGAAGCACCTCACCAAATCACTTCTTCCTGATAGTCTGCTATATTTTTCTGAATATTTCTGGAGTGGTACATGAATGTTTTTTGCAAATTTTGCATCCTCATTGTTTTTAGCTATGTTCCGCCGAGTCAGTCAGTTCGTTCAGCTCACAGGGTAATGAGGGAAGAGACTCTCCTAACCTAAGTGTCTTACTAACTTTATCCTTATTTAACTCTACCTGATAATATACCCAAACCCAACCCAACGTAACCTAACCTAGCCTAGCAACCAGTTGGGAAACGAAAACCACTTTTTAGGACATTGAGTAAGACAGACAGTCATAGGTATGGCTTATGCAACATGATAGTAAAAGCAGCGGGAAATTATTTCAGCAGGAAAAGGTTATTTACCACTCTGAAAATACTCAGAAAATAGCCTGGAGGAAATATGACTTGAAGTGGTAAGGTCTTTCTACTGCTTCAAGTAAATCATACATTTAACCTTCCACTGATTTTTTCTTTCTTCTTCCTGTTCTTTTCCATGTTATACAAGTGATTTTAGGTATGATTCCCATTGAAATTGCAGCATTTTCCCATTATCCAGTTAAACACACTAGCTATCTTCCATATAGGCAACTTGTCAATTTTTCTCATCCTCAGTTGCTGTTACTAAAATAAAACAGTTTAACATGCTAAGTAATGTACTCGGGGGTTTACATTTCTTTCCATGTTCCAGTTGGAGATAACAACTTGCCTAATAATGCAGACCACACCTATGCATGCTCAGCCCAGGAAGGAGGGGCAGAAGTGGAACCAGTAGATGCTGGAGTGCAGACTGATCCATGTAATCCTGGTACAACTGGGAAGGAAGATTCTACAGTCAAGAACAAAACAACTCAGGTGAGTGTTTTGTCTATTGCTTGTTCTTCTGATCTTATTTGTACATAGCTTGGTAGAATGAGACACTCAAAGATAACAGAATGCCTTTCCTATATTATTTGTACTCTCACCCTCCACAGCACATGGTTTGTGAAGCTTACATTTCTATTACATAGGCTGGTGGCATCAGCACCACCGTGGCCCCTTCCAGTTTTCACCACAACCACAGCAATATAATATGAACAATGCTAAATCATGCTGAAGGTGATCATGATCATTTCTTTTTCAGCTGACAGGGAGTGGGGATGCAGAAAATGAGGGAGCTTTCCATGAGGCCTTCATTCAGAAGATCTTAAAAAGTGATAAGACTGTTAGGAAATACACAGGTCTGAAATCCAGGGAGAGTCTAAATGTTGTTTTTGAGTTGGTTGAGAAAAGTGTTTCAAAGATATTTTATTGGAGAAGACAGAAACCTTTCAGAGATGAGAATACATCTCCAAGTAAGGCTCATTCTAGTGCAAGTAGGAAACTCTCACACTTTGAAGAGTATCTGATGACCCTTGTGTTCCTGCGAATAGGCTATGACTACCAAATGGTAGGAGATCATTTTGAAGTATGCAGAAGTGTTGTGAGTAGCACTGTCATAACCTGGATAAACATACTGTACACTCTACTTAAAGACTGGCTTATATGGCCTACTGCTGCACAGGTACGAGCAAGTTTGCCAACAGATTATCCCGCACAGTATGCAGAAACGAGAACAATCTTGGATAGTACTGAGATGTTTACAGCCAGATCGAACAACCCTTCAGCACAAGCTTCCACATATTCATTATATAAGCATCACAACACACTGAAGGTGCTGATAGGAGTAACCCCCTTAGGACACATAACCTTTGTGTCAAGTGTTTATGGAGGGAATACTTCTGACAGATACATAGCAGAAGTTGAGTTTCTTGATAAAGTAAGAGCCGGGGGATCCCATTATGGTGGACAGGGGGTTTCACATTGGTGACCTTATACTCCAGCGGGGTGCAAAATTGTATATGCCACCATTTACAAGAAAGAAGGAGGATGGCAAAGGAAGGATGCTAAATCAAAGTGAAATAAGAAAGACAAGAAACATAGCATCACTACGTATCCATGTAGAGAGAGCAATCCAGAGGATGAAGACCTTCAAAATTCTTTCACAACCTGTTGACTGTCATTTGTGGCCACTGATGGATTACATTGTGGTTATTGTAGCTGTACTTTGCAACATGATGCCTCCGCTTCTTAGGGTTTGAGTGATGGAACGTGTCAAGGTGTAATCAAGAGAACAGAAAAGGGCAAAAGGTTTGAGTGTATGAAGTATGCTGCATATTGTCAAGTTACTGAGTGTATTACCTTGACCACTGCTACTTCCAAATTAACATTAGCTTAATATTGTGTGAGGTAGATATCTTTTTATACATGCAGATTCATGTGCACTGGTAGGATCTTGTCTCCTCAGCCTGTGGTGCCATAGGCATCTTTGTATTGGCTTTATATTTTATCAGTTTGCTATTACGCTGCTTCTGTCTAAATAAAAATTAAAGAATTTAAAGTGATTGATTAATCATTGCCCACATGAATGTACCCTAGTTGGACACAACACTCAAAGGGAACCCAATGCTCTCAGGCAATGCTGGGTACCACTGCTAGTAAAATACAGTATACAGCAAAGTTATAACTTTTGAGGTTCTTTGAAATGTCGAGCTATAAATTAAAATATTTATTCTGAAAACTGTGCAATATATAGTATGCAAGTAAACAATTGACATAAGGTTTATAGAATCACCAAATCAGGAAATACCATATATACTTACATAACAAAAATATATCTATATTTAATAAGTAAAAAACTATTAATGTGACAAAAAAATATTTTGATGTGGAAAATAAATTTCCCATTAATCTCTCTCTCTCTCTCTCTCTCTCTATTGATTAAGAAGTACATCAAAACGAACAATCATACAACTTTGGTAAAGCTGATTTAAGGCACTGAGGGAATGTTACGAGGACCATGATTGGCGTGGGATGCCTGCAACACCAACCGTGAAGAAAGACTGGAAATATTATGGAAAGGGACCGGAAGCTGTGGCATCTACGTTGTGAGTCTACCCCCAAAATGCTGTCAAAGCAGAGGAAGACAGCATGGGGGCCAAACTACCGCAAGCCCCCCAGGCCGCTCACTGGGCCCGAGAACCACGCACAACATTCCTAGTCACACTAGACATTAGCAGAGCTTTTAATGCCATTCCCTACTGCCGCCTCACAAATCATATAGGTATTCAACACAAACATGCACATTAACATAAAAAGATGATTGGCAAACTATTTAGCAGGAGGATGTGCTTCAGCATTTCACCACACACTCCACCTGGGCAAACCTTTACTCTCGCTGTTGGGATCGTCCCAGGGGCGCTTCCCATGCATTCAACCTACTATCGCATTCACGCTCTCCATTCATACATTCTTGTGCTTCCAGCTCTCCACCTAGTAACTGACGAGAGTCTGTCAGGTCCTGAAGTCACTGTTACACCCTAGGCCGTGCTGACTGTAGATTG
>JAGKTI010040979.1:0-10319 GCA_018397915.1 Birgus latro
TATATATATATATGCCTTAAACTACACTGAGCGACAGAATATCGCACCTTTTTACTCGCTAGGAATGTCTAGACTTAGAATATATTTATGCACTAAAATGATATTTATCAACTATTATACCCGTTTCAACTTTGTACTAATATTCACATATTCACTGGCCTTATAATTCCATAGAGCGTCTGAATATCGCACCTTTACACACTCGCTAGGAATGTTTCGACTTAGAATATATTTATGCACTAAAATAATAATGTTCAACTTATGTTATACCAGTGTCCACTTTATACATATATTTACATATTTACAGGCCTTATAATTACACAGAGCGTCTGTATGTCGCATACTTTCCTGACAACAAGCGTCTTTTCGCTACCACACCGTCTCAGAACTGCATCATTGTGTGGTATTCCTGGAAACAAGGGTGAATGCAGAGACCGACATCACACTGTACGCACTCATAGCGGGTGTCTTTTCTCTGAGTGTTGGGTCTCACAAGTGAGTTACCACACACATGACATCTGCGTTGGGGCCTAGGTCTGTTCGGTTGTGAAGGTATGGGAGTGGCAAAGTGGCGGCCGGAAATTCTGAGTGGAGTTTGGGCTGTAGGGGCAGAGCGGGGTCATTGGTGAGTTCTTTCTTCACCATACTTAGCAATTATTTCCCTGCACAGCTCCCCCACAAAACCTTCAAAGGTTTCCTGCACACCTGTTGTCAGGGCATGCAGGTGGTGACAAATGAGGGCAGTTATGTCCAGCAGGTGAAAGAAATGCATTTTGTACCACTTCATCGTGGTCCTGGCACACTCTACACTCGATATCATGGAGTCTGACTGGTCCACGAGCCGCATATTGATGTTGTAGTCCAGAACACACTCAGGTTTCCAGATGCGGCGCCTCCTCTCGCTACGGTAATCAACGGACTCTGTGCGGTGCATCAAAGGTCGGTGAACAGTGGATAGGAGGCAGACTTCCCTGTAGTGGTTCCACACTGTTGCCAGGATGTTGTTAGCCTTGAAGAAGACCACCTCATTTCTGTCTAGCTTCCGCCCGACCTTGACCATGTGTCGCCTGTTCACCTTGACCGTACCACAGAGTCCCGTGTCATGCAGGTGTAGATAACGAGCGAGAGGAGGGCTAGTGTACCAGTTATCGAGGTAGAGGACGTGACCACGATGAAGGTACTTTTCAATAATTGTTTTCACCACTGCTCCCGAGAGTCCAATACTGCGATCTTCTATTATGTCTGTCTGTACACCGGTGTACAAGACTATGTCTTGCACATAACCAGTCCTACAGTCACACATAACAAAGATCATGAAGCCAAAACGTTGCCTTTTGCTGGGTATATACTGGCGAAATGAAATATTGCCTCTCCACAACACGAGACTCGTCTATGACAAGGTCTCTATAGGGATAAAATAAGGAACGAAATGTTTGCTTTAGGTGATCAAAAACCAGTCTAATTCGCCTCATCTTATCTGTATCATTGGCATTGGCAGGATCATCGTTTTCGTTTTCGTTTTTGAAGGCTCCAACTTGCTTGCATGTGTCGACCTTGGTCACCTAATGGCGGCTCTCCACGCTGCTCGATCTCTGGCAGCCTCCCTATTCAGTCCCTTAACCCTTAAGTCACATTTAATGACCTCGTCCCATGTCTTTCTCGGTCTAGCCCTCCCAACCCCTCCCCCAATATTAACACTTCTCACCCTCTGCACCCAATTATCATCCCCCATCCTCTCCACATGTCCAAACCACCTCAGCCTACCTCTCCTCATCACAACACCAATACACAGTCCCATCCTACCTCTCAACTCTTCTATCGTAAACGTGGAGGCGGCTTAGGATTTGCTGAAACCGATTACGGCTCATGATCTTGCCAAATATTGGTGTCTGCATTAGAGGGTCCATAGTCCAGTAGGACGGGATTTTGTTTTTACGTAAAAGACCCATCAAAATTACCAGGCACATAAAAACGAACATCTCTGACAGGGAAACAGGGTAATCATACATGATCGAATGTCGGCTCCTTGTGCCCAGTCTTTCACTCTCACGTTGCTGGCTGCTTGCAAGCCTAGTTCGTTTGCTCTATAATCTGCTGGACAAAATCCTCACCAAAAAACAGGTGGAAAAAATCCAACCTGCTTGAGCCACGGTGGATTCCAGGAGCTGTGCAGCCTGCTCGTCCCTGCTCAGTGAAGGGGTGAATTATGGGAGAAAAATCACTCCCATCATCCCAATTCCACGCCACATCGCCCTCATCGTCGCCTTCGTCGGGGTGGGGAGAAGATGATGGTGGGGGAGGTTGGGGAGGAGGAGAACGAAGGGCTTCCCCACTCACACTCCTCTTGCCTCGCCCTTTACCCTTACCCTTACCCTTTCGACCTTGGGGAACATCAGGGGGCTGTGGGGAGTAGGTCTGGGAATATTTGGGAGCATAAGACGTGCTGGGGAGTGGCTCATCCTCACCTCCCAGCTCCATCACCACACCACGTGAATCACCCCAGTGACTCA
This sequence comes from Birgus latro, assembly GCA_018397915.1. Classification (NCBI taxonomy): domain Eukaryota; kingdom Metazoa; phylum Arthropoda; class Malacostraca; order Decapoda; family Coenobitidae; genus Birgus; species Birgus latro. The sequence continues at coordinate 2,511 of JAGKTI010040979.1, forward strand.
CCGCCGCACCTGGCCCGCTCCGCTCCCTCACACTACCACGTGAGTGCACACTCCCGCCACTCTCCCTTTCACTAACCACCACAATACTTTCCCTTTCGCTTTCCACTCCCTCCACACCACTTCCGCCCTCCCCAAACAAGGCACACTAGGCCCATACCTTAGAAAACGACGTGCTGTCCTCTCGGGGCCGCGATGGGTGATAATCTTCCGGCCGTACCACGTGGCAGCACGTCCCACGCCTCCCTCCTCGTCCTCGTCCTCGCTTTTACCCTCTACATCACGTAGGGGATGAATAGAGGCCTTACCATGCTGTTTAGGTTGTGGGAGGCCCTCTCTAGCGGCGCGACAGGTGACGTAGCGCCACTTTCGTGGTGAAGGGACCTCCTCGCCACTGCTAGCGCTTTCCTGCCCCTCAGGCTGGATGTAGTCCTTATCCGCCACCTCATCATTGAGTGGTGAATCACTGTCGCCTGTAAAGGCGTCAAGGGCGGCTTGAATCTGCGAGTCTGAGAGGCCTCGGCGTGCTATGTCTGACCTGGGTCACTGCTGGGAGGTGAGTGGACGAGGTGCGGCCACGCGCAGGTCATGTAGGGTCGACGCGCATCCCCACCTAATGGCAGATAGGGAAAGGTCGTCCGAGCCTACGTACCCAAAATCAAGGGCGAATTTTGAAATTTGTGCAAACTATGATCCTTGCAATTGTGCGACGTACCGGTACGTCAATGGGTGTAGCTGTGACAAAACGTCGCGAAGTACCCATACGTCGATGGGATTCCTTGGGTTAAGTACAAAATACTATTAGGTCCTCTCCCCACACTGCCACAAACTCCAACAGCAGTAGTTCAACATGAGAAACACGTCACCCAGTGAATCGTTCCTCGTAGGGTCAGCCATTTAATGTACACAGGATCGAAACAGGCGTTGCAACACAGGCTTCTCGCGTTCGTGGTCTTTGTTTTCCAAGTAGTTAAACTGTCTGCTTCCCAACTTAACTAATTTTACAAGAGCCAGAGCTACATTATCCTCACATGGGCCACAAGTGGAATGACTCACTCTGTGCTCTCCCTCCATCTTTTTTATAACTTTCCTTGCTACTGGAACATTCTAGCTACTGCCAGCAACCGCGTTCTAAGCTGGAGACATCCAAAGTATTCCAGAGCTTTCTTATGTTATGTAGCACTCTAAATGCTTTAGGACACAAACAGAATATTACATAATTAAACAATCATCCAAATAAAACATTATAGAGAAAAAAATAAAAATGCAATACTTACGCTCACATCAATAACCTACAAAGCAACTCTGACTAGCAACCAAAAATGCGAGAATTACCCAGAATTTTCCACTAACACCTAGCTAGCACTCCTACTTCTTAGCAAATACTGATTTTTTTTTTTTACATAATCTCCAGTAGGTGTCACATATGGTTGTAAACGCCATGTTTGGTGCTGTACAAAAGAAATCACATATCCTCATGAAAAATAATGCAGTCCCAATACAGTTTGTAGGTTTTGAGTACATCAGGTAAGCTATTTGTTGTATATTAAGCATAATGTTCCTTAATCTAACCTGTATTATCTATCACAGTTGGTTATAAGTGCTGTATTTGGTGTTGCACATACTCTAATCACTGTAGTGCATGTGCTACCCTTATTTTTTTTTTTTTTAATCTGGATATTGTTCTTGCATGACACTGACTGATTAAAATATGATGTTATTAATGAGTTGGCAACACTGGTACTTTGGGAGTTATTACATTTTATGAAAATTTTGCCCAGTAGGCTACAAGTCACTAAGTTTTTCCCTTACTGAGGAGTTACTCAAAATCAAATCAGCATGTCAGGTCTTGAAGATTGTTTCCGCTTTTGAATGGAGATCAGATACAGCAGTACATACATAGATACACTAGAATTCCTTACCTATAATTAACGTAGTCAACAAAAGAAGGTATTATCAGTAAGGTACGAGTAAGTGTTTTCTATGTTGCATAGAGGGATCTACAATCAACCATTAACCTTATAAGAACCGTTTTTTCACAAGCCTTAGCTCTATATATACACCAGGCACTAAAATGCCCAATATGTACAGTATACAGCACCTTAAACTAAATGCAAACACTGGTCTTCTCTCATCAACAAAACTATTCATTTTACTGCTAGTAATGTGGAAGGAGTGAAAGTTGGAGGGGCTAACTGAACACAAGGTCCAGCATATAATCTACCTTATTTCAATTTCATTCATGAAAATATCCTACATCCTCGCACTACCTTTTTCAGTTTATATTATGGCATAACAACTCTTTTCATAAATGGGCCAAATACATGTGAAATAAATAAAACTTACCTGGCAAAGCTGATGATGCTCACTTGCAGGCCAGTTTGCTCTCTTCACCTTAAATTCTCATAGTTTCCTTCTTGCTGGTTCACAAGTAGTCGAAAACGACGCACAGAAAGTCCATGAGTGTTAGTGCACCCAAATGCAGGACATCTAACAAGAAGCGGTGCCGAGGCACAGCAAACCTGTCCCCCGCAGTCATTTTAGTGTTGACGTATAAACACAACAGGATATCTAGTCAAAGATGTCACATACCAAATATGAAGTAAACTGGGTGAAAATTGATGGCCCAAAATTTGATCAGGTGATCAGAAGGCCATAGCCCATCATCCATGTAATTTTAGTCAAAATCACATCAGTAGTTTTTGCAGACAAACTGAGTGAAAACAATATCTGTCTCGTGAGCCCCTCCAGGGCGGGGACGGGTAATAATAAGGGCAAAAAAGCACCAATAAAAGCAACACAATAGCCCCGTTCAGCGGCTATACTAACATTATGGTTTGTCAACATTACAATCAGCGCTGCCAGATTCCCAAGCTCATATTAGCGTACAAGGGATATTAAAATTATCGTTTTTATCTAAATTATCGTACACATTGAACTAAGGCCATTTGTCATGTCTATGTATCTGTATCTCTACTCCACCAACATGTGGTGCTCTGCAGAGATTGTATGTAGGGTGAGAAGTGCTTGTGAGTGTTGTGTTGGAGTGGCTTTGGATGCGTGTGTAGTCTGCGAACCAAGTGTAATCGGCCCGCCTAAGCTGACTGGGTGCAAGCATTCTAGTATGCGTTGCTGGTTCAACCACAGTACCCCTTGTGTCCACCAAGGTGGTAAGTGGTTCGGTGAACGCTTCCCAAAGTTTTTACAACTCTGGCAGAAGAACTCGCGTCCACCAGCGTACGAAACGCACACTCCACCACTGTACCACAGAGGCTCTGCTGCATTACTACTAGATATCCGCACATGAATAAAGCGCATTGGCTACTTAAAGAGTAAGTTTACGCAATGTCTAAATCATATAGGTTAATGACCACTCATTCTGGAACTGAAGGCAGTACCTATTCTACCAAGAAAGGTTAACCCATCTTGAGTAACTACAGGTGCACACTGGTTATAAGTATACTTTTTATGCAAATTAGCCTTTCTTTCACATACATGAAATAAATAAATAATAGCATATATTAGGCCCGTCTAAACAGCCGAAAGCACATCCACACAAAGAAAATATGAGCCGTGGACTACAGAACAAGTCGTTATCTCTGAAAGGGAAACAAGCTTCAGAAAATGACAAGTGAAGGTGAGTGCACAGTGAGGTAATGGGGAAGACCAGAAGTCACTGGAAGCTAATAAATATTATAAGCCCCCCACTTGAATTAGCCATGATAAAACAGCCCTTACAGACAAGACTCATATAGCCCACTGCTCCCACCAGCCGCAGCCCAACGGGAACTGAACAGGAGTAGATCTATGACGCTTACAGAGAACGATATACTCGGACAGCACTCCACAAGTGAGTTTGTCTGTAGTACGCAGCACTTTCGGCACTTACCGTCGTCGGGATCTCAAGTCGTATGTTTATGAAATGTTAGATGAATAAGTTAATGAAAATCCTCCAAAGTCTTAATTAAGTAAACAATATCGCATTATTTGAATGAAATATTGCACAAATACATAAATTATCGCATTATCGTTAGCATGGTAACGTACATCGTACATAGTGCCAAATTATCGTATATGTACGATAATTATCGTACATCTGACAACGCTGATAACAATACGGCAATTATTGTGGTATTTATGTGTACTTTGAAATAAAATCCATATGTAGAGATGAATATTAACACAAAAATCTTCATAGCTCAAATTAACAAACTGAACTTCAGTTAAAGCGACTTTTCATTCATCAACCAATCATGTATCACATTAGGTGATGAGATGTATTTTTAGACGAATCTGCAGTCGGCCGGCACCGGGGCTGTGAGGCGTTTGCACAAAAATTCCGCCATGTCGGCCGACCAATCAGTGAGCAGCTGAAAATATTGGCTGTCCAGTCTTTCTCTCTCTCTCTCTCTCTCCACTGGGGGACTGTGAAGGAGAGGTATCGCCACTCTCAGGCTCCTGTGACCCACTCTAGCTGAATAAAATCGTCTGGTATCATCTGGAATTAAAACACAGAATGACTAGCATGACAAGTGTGGTGTGATGAGGTGTGACTGGTATGACGTGTGGTATACTGTATCTGGTGTGGTGTGATGAGATGTGACTGGTATGGCAAGTGTGGTGTATCTGGTGTAGTGTGGTGAGGTATGACTGTAATGACAAGTGTGGTATATCTGGTGTGGTGTGGTGAGGTATGACTGTAATGACAAGTGTGGTACATCTGGTGTGGTGTGATGAGGTATGGCTGGTATGACACGTGTGACATCTGGTGTGATGAGGTATGACTGGTATAAGTGTGGTATATCTGGTGGTGTGGTGTGACTTGTATGATAAATGTATATCTGGTGTGGTGTGATGAGGTGTGACTGGTATGACGTGGGGTATATCTGGTGTGGTGTGATGAGGTGTAACTGGTATGACGTGGGGAATATCTGGTGTGGTGTGATGAGGTGTGACTGGTATGACGTGGGGTATATCTGGTGTGGTGTGATGAGGTGTGACTGGTATGACGTGGGGTATATCTGGTGTGGTGTGATGAGGTGTAACGTATGACGTGGGGTATATCTGATGTGGTGTGATGAGGTGTGACTGGTATGACGTGGGGTATATCTGGTGTGGTGTGATGAGGTGTAACTGGTATAAGTGTAATATATCTGGTGTGGTGTGATGAGCTGTGACTGGTATGACGTGGGGTATATCTGGTGTGGTGTGACGAGGTATAACTGGTATGACAAGTGTGGTATATCTGGTGTGGTGAGGTACGCGAGGTGTGGATGCCATCACACACACACACACACACACACACACACACACACGCATGAAAAATACCTCAGTCGCTATTACACATTCATGACGTTGCAAGCACGGTGATGAGCTGCCAAACGACAAAAAAAAAAAAAAAAAGGAAAAAAGGGGGAAAAAAGAGAAAAAGAAAAACAGAGGAAAAGACAGAATGAAAACGGAACAGAAATAAGAAAAAAAATACTGGTTTTAAATTTGCAATACTCAATCACGAGCAACAATTTCACTGCATTTCTCGTTTATTTTCAGTACGATTAAGGTTCTGGAGACGGACGCCTTCATGTGGTCGCACTGATATGACTGGGTGGAGGAGTGGCCTGGTTACACAAACGTCCCTCATCTCCCTCCCTATCCCCCCAAAAGTGGATGGAGGACTACAGAAGGATAATCTCAGTCTGCAGTCCACTGGGTTCACGTTCAGATGAGCCTGGGACCACCACATGAAATGGTGTTAGTGTTGGAGGTGGCGGTGGTGATGGTTGTGATAATGGTGTAAATGCAAGTAATGTTGGGAAGGAGTAGCGGAAGGAATGGTGATGTTGGAATGGTGTGATGGTGCTTGTGGTAGTGGTGGTGATTGTGGTGGTGGTGGTAGTGGTGATGGTGATAATGGTGTATACGCAAGCGGTGTTGGAGGGTGTAGTGGAAGGGATGGGTATGATGGTGGGGTGTGATGGTGCTTGTGGTATTGTGATGGTGGTGATATTGGTGGTGGAGGTGGTAGTGGAAGAGATTGTGTTAGTTGTGATGGTGGTGGTGGAAGGGATAGTGGTCGTGGTGGTGGTAGTTGGTGATAGTCAGGGTGGAGGAGGTAATGATGGCACTGGTACAAGACTGTGATGATGGTAGTGGTGTTAGAAGTGGTAGTGGTGATGATGTGGTATTGGATGGAGTGGCGGTAGTGGTGATGTGGGAAACGTTGGCAGTGATGATAGTGATGATGGTAAAATGGTATTGGTGTGGTGTTTGTGGTGGTGGCAGTGGTGATGGGGAAGGTGACTGTGGTAGTGACTATTGTAGTGCTGCTGACAGTGTTGGCAGTGGTGGCAATGAGAGTGATGGAAGACGAAATGTTGGCAGTAGTGGAAGGATTGTTGGCAGAGCGTGTTAGTGGCGAATTATATGTGTGTGGTGATAGAGATGCTGTTGGTAGTTGCAGAATGGATGGTAGACGATGCTGCAATGTTGGATGAAATGTTGTCAATGAAGCGTTGGAAAAGAAATATACAGGATCTCGCGATTTACGCCATCACCAACAGCCAATATGACAGTGATGGTAATGATAGTGATGGTGGTGGCAGTGGTAGTGATGGTGATGGCAGTGATTGTGGTGGCAGTGGTTGTGGTGGTAGTGATTGTGATAGCAGTGATAGTGGTGGTGGTGGTGGTGGTGGCAGTGATGGTGATGGCAGTGGTAGTAGCAGTGGGAGTGGTAGTGATGGTGATGGCAGTGGTAGTGACGTTGGTGGCAGTGGTAGTGATGGTGGTGGCAGTGGTGGTGGTGGTATTGGTAGCTATTGTGTTGGCAGCTGTAGTAATGGTGGTCGTGGTAGTAGTGGTAGTGATGGTGGTAGTTGTTGTAGTGATGGTGGTTGAAGTGGTAGTGGTGGTGGTGGCAGTGGTAGTGAAGGTGGAGGTAGTAGTAGTGATGGTGGTGGTAGTGCAATTATAGTGATGGTGATGGCAGAAATGGTAGTGGTGATGGTGGCAGTGGTAGTGATGGTAGTAGTGGTGATAGTGATGGTGGTGGCAGTGGTAGTGATGGTGGTGGCAGCGGTAGTGACAGTGGTGGTAGAGGTAGTCATGTAATTCCTTTTCATTACATTTTACTTCATAATACAAGTATAATTACATAGACATGGATGTTGCAAAATTATATACCGTATCGCATATCTTATAGTTGTCGTTTTTGTCACATGCTCTATAACATCAGTTCCCACTTTTAACGAGTCAGTTTCAGCCTTAACTTACATATGCTGGTTGACGTACATGATAGCATTTGATTCACTTAGAATGATCAGATTTTCTTCCTTTCTGAACTCGCATATAAATAAAACAGTATAGTGGCGGTGGTGGCGGTGGTGGTGATGGTGGTGGTAGGCCGTGGTACAAGAGTCAGCAGGGGAAGCGATGTTAGTGGAAAAGGTAATGCTTGAGGCAGAGATGTTAGCAGCAAGATAACAAACAGAGGTAGTTTCGATTTGCCATAGATACTGGTGGAAGGAATGTTGTCAAAGCCAGTCCCCTCAGGTGACGATATAGGGGTTACAGTGTCTTATAAAGGTAACCCAAGGCCCAGGAGCCAATTAATCTTAGGGCAGACCACATACTTTAAGGAAAACTCATCCATTCTCTTAATTGGCAAAGTTTAGGAACCTTGGATGGGAGGGGGGGGATGTTGTTTGGCTCGACGGAGGAACCAGTTATTTATATTAACAGGCCAAGCCATTTCTGAGATTACCTACACAAGTTCCTGCTTAGGAAACACTGTTTACCTTACAGATAAAATAG
>JAGKTI010040980.1:0-10318 GCA_018397915.1 Birgus latro
GCACTCGGGCAAGTAGATGCATTTAATCTATCCCAAGCACTTACGGCTTGTTGTGGACAGCATTAGAACAAGCGTGATTAAACCAAGGCTTTCTTGCATTAGTCAGAGGATATGAGAAAGGAATGTATGCCTCCATGCCCGAGAGAATAACCTCCGTAATGCACATGGCGCACTCAGATGGCTCCCGGCCAAGGAAGCAATAATCATTCCAAGGAAAATCAAAGACGTACTGCCTGAGGGCCTCCCAATCTGCAGCTCCAAATTGCCACAGGCGGCGTTTCTTTGGAGGGTCCACAGGCTGTACTGGAGCGATAGGACAGGTTAATGTAATAAGGTTATGATCGGAGGAGACCAACAGAGAGAAAAGATTAACAGTGTAAGTAGAAGGATTAGTTGTTAGAAAAAGGTCAGGTATGTTGGAACTCTCTCCAAGGCAGTCACGGATACGGGTGGGGTGCTGTACAAGCTGCTCTAGGTCATTAAGGATAGAAAAAAATGTAGGCTTGTTCACCAGGTGGATCAGTGAAAGGAGAGGAGAGCCAAAGGTGGTGATGAACATTGAAATCTCCTAGAATGGAGATTTCAGAGAAAGAAGAAATGGATAGAATGTGTTCCATCGTAGAAGTAAGATAGTCAAAGAATTTTTGTTTGTCAGTAGAATTAGGAGGTAAGTAAACATTACAGATGTAACAGCATCAGCTGAGCATAAGAATAAATCAACTGTAGTAAAAATTTCAGTCTGGCAATGAAAATAATTCATTTTATCAAAGTTAGATATGCCCAACTCCTCATCTTCCACTAATGAGGCCAGCATGACACCCCGAGGGTTGGCCTCATTGTTTCCCCACAGTGGATGGTGACCATTTATATCTCCTAGTAGCAGGAAGGGAGAAGGAAGGCCACGAATAAGGTGTTCCAGATCCACCCTTTCACCAGTAGCACTAGGAGGATGATAAAGACTGAAAACTGTATACTGCTGATGTAAAAACAGTGGAGATGTCCAGATGACTGTACAGAATATCCTGGGGAAGGAAGATCGCAACACCTCCATGATGACCTTAGTCCAACACAGGATCAAAATAGAAGGCGTGGTAGCCAGAAAGACCGGATGGAACAGCATCACCCACCATGGGCTCCTGGATGCACAGAGGAGTAATTTGAGAAACAAGATGACACAATTCCTCATAGTTAGCACGTAAACCCCAACAATTCCACTGGATGATACAACCTACAGTGGAGGGATGATGATTAAGAGCGGAACTGTACATCTGAAAAGCGAGCAGGTTTCGACTGATGTTTATGAAGGCCCTTTGGAGGAGCCTGCTCAGCACCAGAAACTCGCACCCTCTGTCGAACATCCGCAGGCAAACGTGAGGATGAGGATGTAAGTTTTACAACACTCCTTCTTGGAGTAGGCATACCAGTTTGTTTGGAAGGTGGCTTGGGGTCTGCCTTTGAAGATGTAGTACAAGAAGCCCCAGAAGTAGAATCCACTGGACTTGAATGATTTGAGTATGACTTCCTATGTTTCAGATCTGATGCACCAGTGAGTTGTCCAACAACATCCCCAGGTGGGGACAGGACCAATGGTGAACCATCTGCTTTAGCTGCCACTTAGATAGATCCCTCAGCCTGCAGGGCAGAAGGAGCTGGAGAGGAGTTGACAACAGAGACCCTTGGTGACCGGTCTTCAGGCTCAGAGGACTCTGACAAACAACGGTGACTTTTGGAAGGTATAGGCGGAGCCTCGGCCATACTGGGTAAGACGGGAGAAGAAGTACGGTCAACGTGGACATCTGCCACCACCACAGAAGTATGCAAGCCATCAGCCACTGCAGTGGGGGCGGAAACAGTCGCAGTTGCGGTCGGGCAAACATTATTCTCACAAACGGTACTAACCATGGGGACGGCATCCTTCTAATCGCGAGTTAAAGTAGTGGGAACTGGAATGGGTCGAGGCTGCCTCTGAGATACGGGGCGGTGCACTGGCGTTCCAGAAAGGAGAGAAGCATACGTAGTCCCTGGCCGAAAGAAGAGAGTCTGGGCTCTCCTTTTTGCTTCACGAAACGAAACCCTTTCACGTGTACGAACGGACAAAATCTCCTTATCCAGGCAATGTCTTGGACAGTTTTTAGAAGAGACAGCATGAGGACTTTTTACAGTGATAGCATGTAAGAGGTCCTGTACAATCTCTGGTATGGCTTGGTCCACCACAGGAGACAGATACCAGAAAGGCCAGCCTGTGCATGGCGGCAAAATCTACTAACATGGCCATAACCCTGGCAGTGGAAGCACCAATTTTGGGTTGGCACATATGGCTTCACAGGAAGTGACAGCCCAGCAAGTTTCACGGCTTAGGGCAGCGTTAACCTGTTAATTGTAAAGAACAAGGTCAGTTTTGGGGTCAGGATACCTTCTGTTTTCTTGTGGAGGCACTCAACAGTTACTACACCATAAGAACGCATTTCCTCCAGCAACCGTGCCTCTGAGTAACGGAGAAAGTCATAAGAAAAAATTACTCCTTTGCACCAGATGAAAGTCTTGTGTGGAACGCAGGAAACATCTGAACCAGAAATTGAGGTTAAACCCATCAATCGTGAGCTCTCTTCAGGTGTAGATACTTCAGCGAGGATGCTTCCATCGTCCTGAGATGATATTCTGGGTTCTCTGTCACATGCTGAAACGATGGCACAGTGCAATTCAAATATATCAATATCTAGCTCTGATACACCTCTGGAGGATTTGAGCACTAGATGTTTGGCATAGGACTCAGGCTTCATGTCATCTGAGCCTAACCTGAGAGCCGAACCAACCTGACGTGGCCTCCTCCTATCCCAGTTCAACGCTGGGGCAGAGTAGGAAAGTTACCAGGGGCATGGAAAGCTTCAAGAGTGGCTATAATGTTGGTGCAGTCTGAAGAACATCACGGGATAGAGTCCATGTCGTCAACAACATTTTTATAAAAACTCTCAATATAGTCCACTACCAAACTTTATTCTCCCACCCCTCCAACCGCTATGTAGTTGGTGTCCTTAAACTGATTAGGCAGAACTCTTACCCTTGACTTTCTCCTCCAGTTCCACCTTGGATGATTCTAGTGCTTACTTCCATGACTGACCATAAAAATTCGTCAAGTAATGTACTTTTTGCCATTGCACGTCTCAATACTATTAAGATGTATGACCGTGATGGGATTCCTCAAGAACTGTGCTTCTGTGCTGACACCCTTCCAATGAAAATTACTAAGCCTATGTCTGTCGACTTAAATCTTTCCTTCTTGTTGGAAGTTTGCTTTCATTCAACCTGTCCTGGTGTTCATCCCCAGCCTTATAACTATTCCTCAGTTCCTTTAATATCATGTATTTTTTGAGTTTTACAATCTATTCTTTATGAAAACATTTTAAAACATATTTCTTACAATAGCCATGTTTCCAGGCACTGGCAGCAGATCCACAGAGGATGCTCCACTTCTAACTTTCCCTTCTGACTCCTAGTCATCCTAAACTCGGGATTCTAGTGACAAGTTTACTATTGCACCTATCATATCAAAGGTTTCAGACTGGGTTTGGTACAAATCTAGATTTCTATCTTATGGTTTTAATCCTTCTATCTGTGCCATCATCCTGAGCCTCCTTTCTGGTCAGACTACAGTTACTTTTGTAGACCTTCACCATTCTTCTTCAAGAGTAATCATTGGTGATGTTCCTCATGGTTCTGTTCTGTCACTTCTTTCTTTTCATCCATGATCTTCTTAGCTGCCCATATAACCCTGCTATCTAATAAGCTGATGACTCCACCTTTCACATATCCATCCACTTCTCAGTGTCTATCACAAAAGTTGCTTTGGCAATCGAGGGGTGAGGATATGGAACGCCTAATTTCTAATTAGGCTTGTATTTCTGATTAAGGTAAAAGAAATCGTTCTGTTTCATATTCCTCAAAAACTCAGTTCCAACACTATTGAGCCCAACAAAACCTCGCGCAGGAGTATCCCGTAGTACCCAACAATATACACTCCTTCATTGTCCTTTAATATTTTCGGGGTTTCATTTTCCCAGGACCTATCATAGAAATACCACGTTGCATCTTTTGAAAATCTGCTTCCATGATATTAGGTATGCTAAGCCTACTCTGAGCCTTCTTTACCCCTGCATAGCGATTGATATTGTTCAGGAGGATTACTTACCCCTGTATGGAGTACGGTTTGTGTGTTTCGGGTGATTGAAGCGGTTCTGCAAATGCAGCTCACAAAAACTGGGTGAAGTGAATGACGTTTAATCTCTTTAACTCCTCTTCTCTTGATGACTGTCTTCAACCTCTCTCATCGTCTCATTGTTGCATCTGTATCTCATAAATATTGTAATTTCAATGTTCACTGCTCTTTTGAACTATTTAATTCCATCCTTCCTTCATTAAGGCAGGCGTGAAGCACCTGTCTGGTAGCAAAGTCTCACCTTTTTCTATCCTGATCACTAATGCAAGAGTCAATCCATATTCTTAGCCATTTATATTTGCAGCAGGTCTACTAGGGAACTATCTCCCTGAGACTGTATTTCCCTTGGCCTATGACTTCCAGTCTTTTAAAAGTAATATGTCCAAGCATGTTGGTACAAGCAGAGCTTGGATTTGGTTCTATTTACTATTTTTTTCTCTTGGAGGAAAAAACTTTGCGAGATTGATTTCTTTTGTTCCTGCTTCATAGCATAAAAAATAGTAAACTGTAGAGTGTCATTAACAACTTTTCCGGAGGTAGTGATGATTGTGTAAGGACTGAGATTTCTGAGTGAATCGTTCAAGATCAGCAGTGGCGTGTGGCAAGATTGTGTAACGTCCCCATGGTTGTTCTCTCTCTCTCTCTCTCTCTCTCTACGTCGCCGAACGGAGTCCTGCGAGGTATTGTTTTTGCTCAAGTTTTTGGTTTGTTTGTTTCTTTCTTTGTTTATTAGTAGCATTATGAGAAAACGGCTTAATTAATGAAATTACATGAAATTTTCAGGATATGTAGGCACTGCTCCTAAAAGAAAATGATTAAATTTTGGAGGCAATTGAATGACCGTGAAAGGTCAAAATCAATGTCACGGATTTTCAGAGGACTATAACCTGAAACCGGTTGAGGATAGAGATATTTACCATTATCATCACAAAGGAACTCCCATATGGGCTTTCATCTGGCATCAAGACCTTTGACCTTGAAAAGTCAAACTCAAAGTCACAGATATTTAGGGGGCTGTAACTCGAAACGGGTTGTAGATAGATATTTACTATCATCATCATATAGGAAGTCCCAGAGGGGCTTTTAATAGGTACCATAACCTTTGACCATAAGTGACCTTGAAAGGTCAAACTTAAGGTCACGATTATTCATGGAGTTACATCTCGAAACTGGGTGGAGATTGATAGATATACTATTATGACCTTTAGCCTTAAGTAACCTTGAATGGTCAAACTCAAAGTCACGCATATTCAGGAGGCTGTAAATCGAAACTGGTTGAAGATAGAAATATTTACTATTATCAAGATATAGGAAGTCTCATATGGGCTTCCATTTGGCACCATGACCTTTGACCCTGAGTGACCATGAAAGGTCAAATACAAGAGCACGGATTGTAAGAGGGTTATAACTTGAAAACGGTTGAAAATAAAATAACTGCTTTTGGGAGAGGTTTGTTACTCCTGGCACTACTTGTTTACCGAAAATTGACTGAACCATAACACTGGTCAACAGACAAAATGGTTCTGACTTATTCTCACCTTTTTACAAATTAATTTGTTAATCCCAATTTCTAAACTGACCCTAAAATTTGGCTATCACGTAACCTTGACATACTACATCATAAGTGAGGGAAAATTCCATGAAACATACAAATTCGTCAAAGAAGTGTCAGTAAGTCTATATATAATTACAGAAATAATATACTAAGTTTTAATCTATTTCATATACTAGGCACAAACCGATATACAGTATATACAACACATTATTACATGACCTTTGCACATTAGAAGTGCCTCTGCATTTTGCGTTTGTAGGAGCAATTACTCTCACTCTGTAAAGTCCAACAATAGTCGCCCATCATGTTTGGATTTAATCGGCCTTGATATCGGCTCTCCATTATGACAATTTTGTGGTTAAACCTTTTGCCACGTTCATCACAGACATTGCCAAGAATAAACAGAAAGAAGTCCAAGTGTGAATTGAATAACGTTATCTTGAGCGACATTCGAACACCGAGTGCATAGTAACTCATCAACATCTTGTCCACAAGCTCCTCACAATTCAGTGCTCGAAAACATCCCAGGTAAATCTTGGGAAGAACCATGAGGCTCTTCCAAGCAGCCCTTTCCAGCTCAGATAAGCTCTTTAGAGGTGGGATGCTGTTGGGTCAAATAAGCTTCGCAGTATTCGTCAAGACCTGGGTAACGGAGGGTATGTAGGAATGTCCCGTCAGTGGGAGACAGCCTTAGCTCGCCTGCGGATTGGTCACACTAGGCTGACCCATGGTTTTTTAATGGAGAGGGCTCCCCCTCCCTTTTGTGATGATTGCCTAGTTCCATTGACAGTACGGCACATTCTTGTGGAGTGCCTCAGTCTGGGAGACCTTCGTCAGCAGTACCTTTCAAGGTGCCGGACCGGTGACGGGTCCTACCTTCTCTCCTTGGTGCTTGGGGAGGAGGCTTGTACTGCAAAAGGAGACACTTTCTCTTTTTTAACTCATGCTGGCCTACTGAGGAAGTTATAGCGCTCAGTTCGTTTTAAATTTATATTTTAATGTTGTTCTTATAACTCTCTTTATGGTGTTTCTCACTTATATTTGTCTTTTAGTTTTGGAGTGTTCTATGTCTCCTCCTATTATTGATTTTACATTATGCTGACCTTTTTACAGTTTTTGTGTTCGGCGGCATATGACCCTTGCTGTTGCGCCGCCAAGTCAGTTTCATTCATTCATTCATTCATTCATTACAAAATATTGATCGTTGAGTATTAGATGAATTTGAGGGACTGTTAAAATAAAACTGCCTTTACTTTGGCCTCATATACAATGCCTTGGAACTTCGTTAGCAAGCAGTGGAAGCCAGCACCATCTTGATCCATGGCCTTCATAAAGTCCTTCATCAAACCAAGTTTTACATGAAGTGAAGGCAAGAATACCCTTTCAGGGTCAATAAGATGTTTGATAAAACAGTTGAACCGCCCAGTCGTATCTTTCGGTCACACTGGGCGTTCCTTTTGTGTGTAATGCTTAGCGTCTGCTTTGCCATTCCATAAATGAAGAAAACACATGTGCTCTGTATGACCTTGCTAAAGTCCTAGAAGCAAGCAAATCACTTTCAGGTCCCCACAGATGCTCCATTGATGTGTTTTGTAGCCAGTAGCGGTCTACAGAGTACTCAAAGTTTCATAAGTTAATTCATTCCACGGGCATACACAATTTTAACAGAAGGAAGTTCATTTCCATTATGGAGAAGGACTTCCTTCAGTGCATTCTTCCCAGAATCTATGAAGAGCCGCCATTTTCCTTTTTGATAAGGACGAGACTTAAAAAGGTGTTGTGCAATACAGCATCATAACAGTAACAAATCATGTCATCCATCTTGAAGTACATCAAGAGCTTTTCTTGTCTGTGATGGAAGGTGTGGTACAAACTCCACCTTGTAGCATGTTCCATTGCTCGCATCGACTCCAAGGAAAAAATTTTCTCCTTCGGGGAGTTACGGTCTCTTATAAGACAACGCAGCACTACCTGACTGATGAGGTGTGGCTCCTTGATCTCTAAATCTTCTTGAAAGTCGGCATCCATGCAACACTCCTTCTCACTAGATTCTGATTCACTTGTGGTACTTAGTGGAGGATCTGGAACCGGAAGCTCAGGGCCATGGGGTGCTTGCCTTAGAGAAGGTACGTAAGGATACTTGATCTTGGACTGAGTTTTCATTGAATTCCCTTTGGTGTTAGTGAGGCAAAATTAGCAGTCAGGATAGTGATCATTTGGTTCGCGCCAAACCATTGGTACAGCGAAAGGCATACCTGATGGCCGTTTCATGTGGTTTACACCGAACTTGCATGCCATATGGAGTGCCTACTTCTTGTCTTGATTACCATCAGGACATTTGAAGAAATGTCTGTAAGCACTTTTAACATTCCTTGTAATTGGTCTCCTCTGGCTTTCAGGTGTAAAGAACCCGTAGATGTAGCAGAAAGAGTCTGATGCAGTCATACAATTGCGGTGCTTCATTGCTTGCCAACACATATCAAGGCACTGTAACAGTAAAGAAAAGATGAAATGGAATAATAGCAAATATAAGATTACCATTGCATACACTGGTGTTAAAAAAAAAAAAAAAAATCATCTGCCTGATGGTGGGAAAGTTTTACCCGACTTTCAGCTGTGGTTGATTCACTTTGAGTTGCTAGAAATCTTATGATTCAGGCACTTAACTGAAACTGATATAACCGCCACAATTACTAGCTGAATGCAGCTTTGCAAAGTATATACTGTATATATGATTGGAGTCGAGTCGGATTCTCCAACACGAGCAGATTTTCCTGTGGCATGATGGTTCTCGAAAACTGGATGTGCTGGCGAAAATTGGATATCATATTCGAAATTTAAAGGTTCATGTTGCTTAGAATCACATAAAAATATTCTAGAACCATAACACTTTATTAATTTGGTTGACCAGTGTAAACCGCTTCTTCCCAGAACCCCATGCACAATATGTGCTACTCTTGACCCGTATTGGATGAGGCATTCCTGAGATAACTCCGCATCTTGTGCTTTGACTCTGCTCTGTCAGCATAAATTTGATCTAAAGTTAATGTTTACGCCAAGCTTCATCCAAACTGAGTAAATTATTAATGAGGTATTTGGTAACATTCATTCACAAAAACACGTAGAAGTAGACTCAACGACAACAGATACGTATTTCTGCATTGCAAGTAACCATATTCAAGATCTACACACACCCTCACCACTGACATCCAAACTCGCTCATAGATGATATCAATTAATCCCTTAAGAATATTTGATGAAGGGAACTTTCAAGATCTACGCACCGCTTCACCTCTCACAGACAAACTCCCTCAAAGATGATCCCAAGTAATCCCTTAAGAATATTTGATGCAGGGAGGGGGAGGGAGAGATATGGCGAAAAATTTGTCGAGGGAAGAGTGAGGAAAGTCGAGGTGACGAAGGATTTGTTGAGGGGTCAAGACAGTTGATAGATATACAGAGAGAGATGGATCGATGGATAGATAGGTACATAGAGATAGACAGATCGGTAAGTTGGTGCGTTGACAGAATTGAAACAGAAAATGTGAAGATAATACCTGGATAGACAGAGGAAAATAGACAGAGGAACTAACAATAGAGATGGGTGGGTGGAAAAGGAAGTAAGTTACATGTGATAAGGTGAAGCTGAGACGAAGAAAAGAGAGAGATAAAAGCTTGATGAAGAACTAGATTGTTTCAAAAATAATGAGACAGAAGTACCGGTGTAGACGTGGAGTAAAATCAAGAGAATATTCCCGTCAGATAGACAGGCTGTGATAGATGTAGTGATAGGTACGGTAGGCAGCCAGAGTGCAGCGAGAAACAGGTATAAGTGGGACATTTTTCCTTCGCAGTTAGTGATTTGGAGGAGTAGCAAGTGAATAGGTTGATAGATAAAAGACAGATGGATATATATAGGTAGCTAGACTGACAAATCGAGAGAGAGAGAGAGAGAGAGAGAGAGAGAGAGAGAGAGAGAGAGAGAGAGAGAGAGAGAGAGAGAGAGAGAGAGAAAACCTTTCCTACTGCACCATGATAACGGCGGGTGACTGCTCCTTTTCGCCATTACTACTAATATTCCCGCTATAATCTTTACACAGTTATTATAATGAGGTAATGAGGGTTAAAACTTATGTCTGGTCTGTGTTGTTATATGGATGTGAAGCTTGGACTATTAGTAAAATGATGGAGATTAAGTTGGAAGCTTTTGAAATGTGGTGCTGCCGAAGGCTTTTGAAAATTTCTTGGACAGAGAGAATATCAAATGAAGAAGTGTTAAGGAGAATGGGTGTCAGAAGAGAATTACTGGCACACGTGAGAGGAAGACAGATGAGATTTTTAGGACATGTTATGAGAAGAGGAAAGATAGAAAACCTGAGTTTAACGGGAAGAGTCCCAGGAAGTAGAGCAAGAGGTTTAACGGGAAGAGTCCCAGGTAGTAGAGCAAGAGGCAGGCAAAGAAGAGAAGTATATGGATGGAATAGTAAGAACAGCGAGGGGAGCATACACGGCTGGACAACTGCTGCAAATGACAGAAGATAGAGAGGTGT